>SNQJ01S0009744.1:203287-218011 GCA_010110895.2 Picea sitchensis | reverse complement strand
ATCCTACATTGGAAGGAAGTTATTCGTGGGAGGAAGGGATTCGAGTGATTAAAATTGGTCTTTTGTGTACGCAAGCAGCTGCAGCGTTGCGGCCTTCAATGTCCCGGGTGGTGTGGATGCTGACAAGTGACGGAGAACATCTTGTGTCGCCCAAAAAGCCTGCTTTCATAGATGTGGAGGGTGTGGGCGCAACTGACCTGACACCTCCCGATGTCCATTCTGCAGCTGCTGCTCCTTCATCTAGCGTTATGGAGCCCAGGTGAAAATCAGCCAATGCCCCTGCAGGTTTCTCACCTCCGTATATTATTGGCCGGCGTTATCTTCTCCGTCTATTACACTAAACACGCTGAAACAATGTTGACTGAGGCAACTGGGGATTATGGATGTCAAGGATTAAATTTTAGCAACTTCACTGATCCCCAATTTCAAATCGGACGGAAAATAGCAGATTATCCATCAAATAAATCCAGAGCTAAGTAGCCGAGCGTGAATGACAAGTCTTGTATAGGGTTGGAGTTTATTCAAGGTGCAGGGTAGATACACTCCAAGAAGGTGTTTCATACAACCTGTAATCAGGAGATTTAAATATGTACTATCTGTTTAAGAACACACTTTTTGTCAAATAAACTAATATCACTTTTTGCTTACAACGAATAATTTAATTTAGAAACAAAATATCTAATATCACTAATCAATTCAAAACGCTTAGCAACCATGGGAAAGCAACGATGAACAAAATGGAAAGTAACTAGCACAGCCGCTAACTCGCGGCTGGTGAACGCCGAAAGCGGCGGCTTACGGCTGTTAAACACAGTCACGATTGGCAATCGCTGATAATGCCAGCACAGAAACGTGGCCAGCAAACTTAGCCAGTAGAAACTCTGTGAGAATACTTTAATATCTTTTAATCAGGTAGATGTGGCAATAAGTTAGTGAACACAGTAATTTTTAAACAAAAAAGTAAACATATAAACGGATGTCTTTATAACAGTTAGGAAGTTAATGGATGAAATCAGAGCCATTTATTTATTGTGACGACTAAGAATATTCTAGGCATATTTAATCTCGTCCATAAAAAACGTATTAAGAACTAAAAACCTATTAAATGTGCCCATTGTCAATAGGTATAGGCCTTTCGGCATAATTATATTGGAAATTTTTGTATTTATTTTTTTTGTTTAATTATAGCGGGTTGTATTGTTATCTTAACTGGACTGATACATATTAAAAGAGTTGTGTCAAAGCAACATCATAAAAAAAATTACATAAGAGAGTATTTAGTGTTAATTTCTGAAAATATAATTAGAACACTAATTACATAGCTTGACATTCTTGTTGCTCTATTTTTGAAAGTTTCAAAACTAAAAATGTTTTTACAAAAGTGCCCAAGCACCATCAGATTTTAAAATTCAAGATATGTTTTTGTATTTAGAAGGTTACTAAGAGGTTGAGAGGCTCTTCTTCAATGTCCATTGAACCATTTTTATGTCGTAATTCCCAGGATTATTTTCAAGAGCATCATTATTTGGGATGAGTTTTCTAAGATTTACATAATCAGAGGTTGAGGGTTGAGCGGGGCTGGGGTCTCATAAATGGAGGAAGGCAACTTCCAAGTGGGCCGATATTGCCACATCTCATTTGGTTGGAGCAATCACAACTCATCCTACATGGAGGGACATAGACGCAATTCAGTCTGGGAGGGACATGTCCTTCAATCATCTCTTCAAAATCCTTTCGAGTCATGAGCATGGAGTTTGAAAGATACTTAGGGTCTGTGATTTCAATGGTCATTCCAACGATGTCCAAATCAAGGATTTTTAAATATGCATGATTTTTCCTCCTCGATAAGTTAGTCAATTGGGCTATTAGACATTTTAATACATTAATTCGTTCGATCCAGATAGATTTCAATTTTTTGATTCAGCGCGGAGAAAGTAGATTTTCCTTCTTTATACAACTCCATCAGTATAGAACCCTTCATCATTTTTTAAGTCTGAATTTAAATATTCCTTGGTGTTTTGAATTCTTAAACCAAGAGAAGCAAAACTCTTTTCCATATCCCATAGTTCTACATTTAATTACATCCTCTTCTTAATATTATATTCAACAAAATGTTGGGTGGGCGTGATTAAACTAGAAATTCCTTTGATCCTCAAACTTGATTTTGATTTCCTTGAATACCCTTTCCAAGATGAATCATGGAAACAAGAGAAGCCATAATAGGTGGAGGCATGAGGGTTGCCTCGTTTTTTTTTTTTNCAAGTGTGCAATTGAAACATTGAGGGCATCTCATGTAACTCTTTGAATGGATGATAATTTTGAAGGTAACATATCACGTGTGTCAATGGTGGTCCATAGCTTATCTCTCTTACTTTTTGTGGTTCTTTCAAAAAAAAAAATGTAGACTCCTTATCAAAAGATGCATTTTGTACTACAAATGTCTCCTCATCAGAAAAAGTTTCATCATGGGTCATGAGTGCAAAGGCAGGTTGTACATTCTCTCAAGTTGATACTTCAACATATGGAAAAGTAATGTTTTCAATATCCACATCTAGGTCCATGTTATCCAATAATAAGTCATCTTCCTGAGCATGTGTCTCATCCCCTTGCTACTGTGAACTGGTTATTTTTCTTTTGACCTTCATTTTATGGGGATTTTCTAGGTTCCCTTTAGGAGGGTTCCTATCTTCATCATCCCCAGAATTAGTGCTCTGTATTTTTCTCGCATGAGATGTTCCTCATTGTGGATATAGCTTTGGCAAGGCACTCCTCCTAGAGATAGCTAGTGATTGAGCAATTCTTTCATTCAAGGGTCTACCTCTTTCTTTATGATGCTCTATTATGCTTATGACAATTTCTATGTCTTTTGAATTTATGTTGACTTCTTGGTCACTCAGATGGTGATTTTCATTTCCTTCTTCTTTACTAATGGACGATTTTAAAAATGCAGGGTCAAGCCTCCATTAATAACACGTGGTTATAGCCACATGTGGACTTTTAAAAACATTCTATAAGGCCCAAAACTTATCACTAATTGAGGGTTAAGGAAAACAAAACCCTAACCATGGATGCAGGCTATCGGGTTGTGTTAAATATTGGGTCGCTAGGAGGAGAAGGTATTCCATTATTTAGCATTTTATTTGTTCCATAGTTGAAAAAAGTATGTCAGAGTGGTATTTTGAGAGCATAAAAGAGGATGAGAGAAAATGTAGCAGCCATACAAGCCACGATGTCAAATGAAACTCCAAAGTGAGAGCCTCTTTCTTTGTATTTGGATTTCAAGAAAAGAGAGAAGAGCATATGCATCACCTTATAACTAGGTTTTTTCCCATATTGGGTTTCCCATGATATATCTTGTGTTCATTTGTGTGGATGGTGTGTTCTTTTTCTCATTTATTTCATTTTCATGTTTCAGTTATTTTCACAATTTCAACCAGTAAGCTAGTAATTAGTAATATGGAATCTAAGAAAGTAATTTGCATAAACTAGGACTTTGTAATATGATAAGATATGTTGTGAAAAATTGTTCCAGTTGAATATCCATGATGTTTTACAGATCATATTGATACCAGAGCAGTTTTCTTTGGGGTATTTGTGGAAAGTTGTAGGATCCAAGAATTTTCTTAAGAAGAAAGTAATATAACCCTAGCCATGGTGGATGTGTTTGTTCACAACAACCCTGAAGATCTAGTAGAAGAGAGAATTGCAAGGTTGGAAGATAAATTCATTTATATATCTCACAATATGTCCCTCCTCATGGCGATTCTAATAAGAAATCTTGGATTGTTGGGGGAGGTTGGAGGCTCTAACTCAGAGATCGGATCAGAGGGGGAACTAGGATAAAATGAAGACCTAGAAAATGAGTCAAGAAAATAGATCGAGAAAGAGTAGTCAACTTCCAGTTCCATTACCCCTTCACAATCCTTATTTAAAATGGAAGAGAAAGTGTATATCAATCCATACCAAGGAAATATCAATGCAATAAAGTTTAAACATTGGTTGCAATATTTAGAGGTTTATTTCAATGTACACCATATAGAGTAAGAGTAGAAGGTTTTGTTTTCCTAACTAAAATTAGAGGGCCATGCATTAACCTAATGGGAAATTTACGCAGAGACACTTAGGTTGGAGGGTGATCCACTAGTAACTAAGTGGAAGGATTTTATAACCCTCATTAAGTCCCAGTTCTACCCTATTGGGTATGTAGAGGATCAATGTATCCGTTGAAATTACTTTAGGAAAAGGCAGGGGAAGATTGTGCAAGAGTACACCACCGAATTTAAGAATATGGCTATCATAATAGGTATCTATTTCAAGAACCCAAATGTACATGTCAATGATTTGGGGGGTCTACATATTCATTTGTGAAATAAAGTGATTCTCTTCAATCCTAGGACAATTGATGAGGCTTGTGTGCAAGCATGGTATGTAGAAAATATAGGCCACAAAAAGGATACCCAAGTGGTTCCAAACAAAAATAGCACCAAGACACTTCCAATGAAGGAGAGACGAAGTGGAAAGGGAAAGACAACAAGATAAAAACCATTGCACATCAGTGCAAGGATCTAAGTAACCATTCTAACCATTGTAATATCAATGGTCACACTAAAGAAAAGTGTTGGAAACTACATCCATAGTTGAACCCTAAGAAATGTAAGAAGGATGCCAAGAATAAGAACCTTATAGCTACAAATTAAAGCAATCAGGTAGAGAGAAACTTAGATGTGGATGAGAAGATTTCATATGCTTCAATGCATAAGGAGGTGAATCTGAGTAGCCTTTATCACAAAGAAGAGAAGGATATGACAAAACTTTTCCATATCAAGATCAAGGTGAAGATGACCAAGGTGGAAACTTTATTCTATTTTGGTTCCTAGGCCATTATAATAGGAACAGATCTAGTCAACAAGCTTGGGTTGGAGGTTCATGATCATCCAATCCCATACCCATTGGGTTGGGTGAATAAGGATGCAACAATCAAGGTCAGAACACAGTATAAGATCAAATTTGTTGTAAGTGCATATTTTATTGATGAAGTAGAGTTAGATGTAGTACTCATTAATATGTGTGGTGTAGTGTTTGGAATTCCCTACATGTATATGAGGTATGTGATATTCATGTGGAGAGAAAACTAGTATCACTTGATCAAGAACGAGAAGTCCTACATCATCAACGCACATAAATGTAAATCGAATATCTCACTAGTAAGTTCCATCCAAGTCAAAAAGTTGATTAGTTCTAGTAAGAAATATGTATTTCTTTTGTTAAGAGAGAATCAACTAGGTGATGAATCAATAAGGGTAAAGTAATCCTTGGAGGTATGTACAAAGGAGACAAAATAATAATTGGAGAAGTTTGTATAGACATACAGATGAGTGTTTGAGGAGACTAAAGGGATATCACCTAAGAGGGAAGTGGAACACGAGACACAATTGTTTCCTGACTCCCCATTACCAAATATTGGACTGTATAGATAGTATATTTTGGAAGCATATGCAGTGAAGAAAAAGTGGTAGTAGCTTCTCGAGTGGGGAGTGATTTGACCAAGAACTTCACCATGTGGGTTACCTATCATCATCATACCCAAGAAGGATGGGACTTGGAGAATGTGTATTGACTATATAGCTTTGAAAAAAGTTATACTCGAGAATCGATACCCTTTTCCATAGATAAATGATTTGTTAGACCAATTGCAGCATGCCAAGTATTTCACCAAGATGGATCTCAAATAAACATACCACTAGGTATGTGTCAAAGAAAAATACACATGGAAGACTACCTTCAAGACAAGGAAAGGTTTTTTTGAATGGTTGGTCATGCCATTTGTTTTATGTAATGCATTGGTTACATTTATGAGACTAATGAATGATTAATTACTCCCATATTTAGATTCATTTGTTATATTGTATTTTGATGATATATTGGTTTATAGATCTACTTGGGAGGAGCACATCTCACATCTCATGTAGAAGTTAGAGACTTTGAAAAAGAACCAGTTGTGGGATAACCTCATGAAATGTGAGTTTGCTCAACAGTCACTGATGTATTTGGGGTATGTAATCGGTGGAGGGGAGCTTAAGATAGATCCTGCAAAAATGGAGACCATCATAAAATGGTGATTTCCTATCGATGTCATTGAAGTTAGGATCTTTTTTGGAGCAACACAATAGCTATCGAAGTTCATAGAATCCTTTTCAGTGGTAGTTGCACCACTCCACGCCATAATAGTGAAAAGTAAGAGTTTTCCGTGGGGAAAGAATAAACAAAAATATTTTGACGAGCTAAAATGAAAGATCATTCAAGAACCCGTTTTCGCATTGAAAAAATAACGAAATCCGTTTGAAGTGGATATAGATAAAAGTAGGTATGTTGTGCGAGAAGTTTTTATGCAATAAGGTAAGTCATTATGCTATCATTATAAGATGTTTCATGGGGGAGTTTTGAACTACCCTACATATGATAAGGAACTCTATGCCCTAATTCAATCTATTAAGAAGTGGACGCACTATTTTATGGGTAAGGAAACTGTTATACTCACTAATCACAAGCCATTGTAGTAATTGTTGGCCCAGAGCAAGATACAACAAACCATACATTACAAATGGATGGGGGTTTTGCGAAAATTTCATCTAATCATCAAGTATAAGAAGGGAAGAACTAACAAGTTATAAGGAACTCTTATGCACATGGATCCTTTTACCCATGATGCGTACAAAGAATATGATGACTTTAAGGAGGTGTTTCAGCAGCTATAGGGTCAAAATAATGAAGAATAATGTGACAATAAGGCTAAATTTCATCGCCATAATGGGTTACTCTACAAGCTAAAAAATATATGTGTTCCTAAAGGTGAAATATTGCAGGTTATCAAAGAGGCTCACACCTCCAATGTTGTAGTACATTTTGGTGTTGGTAATATATTTGATAACTTAAAAAGGTATGTGTATTGGCCTAGAAAGCAAGAAAATGTAGCACGGTACATTATATAATGCATACTTTGTTGTACCATCCAGAGTATTAATATAAATTAAGGTCTATACCATCCCTTACTTGTACCCACTCAACTTGGGAAATCATTTTCATGGATTTTGTGGGAGGTTTACCAATAGCCAGGAAGGGACATGACTATATTTTTGTGGTAATTGATAGTTTCAAAAAAATGTGTGTCCTTATGCCTTGTAAAAATACCATCAAAAGATAAGAAACAACAAACATGTTCTTTGAACAGGGCTAGGTGCACTTTGGGATACCAAAGAGGATCATCTCAAATAGGGATACCAAATTTCTCAGTGCTTTTTAGATTACACTTTGGGAGAAGATGGACATGAAGTTGAAGAGATCTATAACATTTCAATGTTTCATCCAAAGATATATGGGAAGACAGAAGTAGTCAATAGGACATAGATACAACATTTGAGGGGTTACAATTAGAAGCATCCAAATACTTGGGATGAAAGTTTGATCTATGTTCAACAATCTTATAACAAAGTAGTCCATACGTATACTGAAAACTCCCCTTTTGAAACTTGTTTTGCATATTTTTCACCTTCACCCTTAGATATTGTTTATGGATAGAAAAGAGTGAGGGAAAATACCATGGGAGAAGCATTGAAAGAAGATAAATTTGTTGAAAATATTAAACAAATTCATTTGCAAGTACAAGAGATGTTGAATAATTCATAGGAAAATTATAAGGCTAGACATGATCAATATAGAACCAAGAAGTCATTCAAAGTGGGAGACAGAGTTTGGTTACAGTTGAATAAGAAAAGAATAAAATGTCTTGGTAAGAAGATCAAGGCTCTATGGTATGGATTTTTTGAGGTATTGGAGAAGGTGGAAGATAATTCCTACAGACTCATTCTACCCCCATACATGCACATTTACTTAGTAGTGAATGTGGAGAATTTGAAACTCTATGAGCCTTAGATGTTGGATCAACATGAGGAGTAAGTCCTACCTACCATAGAGGACTTAGCACTAGATTCTTTGGTAGAGTCGGAAGAAGACATAGTTTTGTAGAGGAGGTCAAGAACCACATGATAGGGGCATCTTGACCTTTGACAGATTGGGTGGAAAGGACAACTCTCAGGCAAAGAAAAATGGTACTCCAGGGAGAAGGTAGAGGAAAAATTTCTTCAACTCATTCAACAAATATTTTGGGGACCAAAATCTTCTCTAAATAGAGAGGTATGATCTAGAATGGATCATCACATAAATTTTCATCTATATTGGTACTTTATGGATGGAAAATATTGGAGGAATCGGCTTGTAGGCCCATTTTAGTGGGAGGTCTCAACTTGGAAAATTAGGGTTTAGAACCTTTTAGATCCATTTTAAGGAATTGAATGATTTTTTTTTTAGGTTACATTGTCTAGAAGTTCCTCGTTGGTGTTATAAAAATCGATACCTTTCCAATGATGAAACAATTGACTCAATCAGAGCTCGTATGAGAAAGTTATGCCTCCTGCAAGTTGATCTACCTTGTTGACCACCATGGTATGAGTGGATGCCACATTAGCCCTCATCACTCACACATGTGGGGCTAGCCACATGCGGAATTTCATGAATATTCTAGAAGGTCCAAACCTTATCATGAATTGAGTGTTGAGGAAGTCAAAACCCTAACCCTAGATGGTTATTAGACTATGTTAAATATTAGACTGCTAGAAGCAGAAGAGGTTCAATTCTTTAGCATTGTATTTGTTTCAGAGTTGAGCATAGCATCTAGGAGTGTTATTTTGAGAGCATAACAGAGGAATATCGTTGGCATGCAGTGGACAGAGCTGGGGTTCAACATTAATTCACCAACAAAACCCTAAATATACGGCTCTTTCAACATCACCTGGAAGTAGGTGAAGTCTCACCTGAGGTACTTATGGGGACTGCAGGAACTAGGTTTCCACAGTCATGAAGGGAAACAAGACATCCATTCTTACCAGTCTACCTAACACTTATTCATTATATCATTCATCATGTGCGCAAAATCATCAAAGCGAGTAACATAATCATATTAACCATACATTCATTAAGTGTGTGCAATAACTAGAACAACAAACAAACACATCACAACATAACAAAAGGACACCATATTTAACGTGGTTCACCCCAATCTAGGATACATCCACAATGACATACTTCTTATATTATTATTCAACATCATCTCTTACAACAGGTGCGCACTGTGCTCATACATGATAGTTCAATCCTACCCAAAATTCCCTTGTTGTTCGCACATACATTGCACACTTAGCTCTCAACTCATACTCATCCAAGATTCATAACGCAACTCATCTATATCATACTCTCGAACTCACTGTAAGAACTACCTTACCCCAAAAACCCTTTACATATTTATACTTTTACATTAGGGCTTAGCCCGTTACAAAATTGACCAAAATCCTTAATGAATTCTAACCAACTTCCTTCTTTTGCGCGTGTTGTTCTTGAAAATCCGCTAATTGCCTTCCTTGCTTCCGCGTGCGCTGCTCTTTCGCCGACTTCTCACACGGTTTTCTCTTGCAAGATTGCCAAAACTAGTCCCAAAATATCTTGCTCCAACAAGGAGAGATTCTATAGCAGCCATACAAACCACAATGTCAAAGAAAACTCTAAAGTGAGTGTCTCTTTCTTTGTATTTGCATTTCAAGAAAAGAGAGCAGAGCATAGGCCTCACCTTCTAGTTGAGTTTTATCACATATTGAGTTTCCAAAGATATATCTTGTGTTCATTTGTGTGGATGGTGTGTTGTTTTGCTCATTTCTTTCATTTTCATATTTTAGTTATTTGCACAATTTCAAGTTATCAGAGTGATCTGATCTAACAAAATTATTTGCATAAACTAAGATTTCATAATATTATAAGATCTGTTATGATAGATTGTTACAATGGAATATCCATAACACTATATAGATCAAAAACTCCCAAACCATAAATAACAAAACCAAGAGAAACTACTTTTATAATAATCCGATATCTAAAACCATGGCAATCTAAAACCATAATCCGATATCTAAAACCATGGCTATAACATTTTCCCAACAAATTTCAATTCAACAAATTCCTATGCAAAACAAGTCTTTTGGAAAAGTTTTGAAAAAATAAGGTATGGAACCATGTGGGGTTTGAATTTTTATTAAACTTTTTAGAAAAACGGAATTTTCATAAATAATTACTTGTTTGTTATTGTATTTTTTTTTTTTAAAGTTGGATGAATCCACGTAAGAGTTTTTTTCAAAAGAAATGGAATCATGTGCAATTATTAAGGGCTGGGAAAAGTCATGCAAAAATCCTTTGAAAAGGTAAAGAAGGGAGACCTTAAATTCTTAAGTGTATTGGGAAAGTAATGGAAAAAAAAATTAAAAAAAATAACAGCGACGAAGTCTTGTGCAAATAGACCAATTGTTGCATATGGAACTGGGCGCAGTTATTAATTCATAGGACTTCACTTGTTAATTTAAACGAACTAATCTCCAATCTTTGATAGATTCTATTACTAGCAGAGCCGCTAACTCGCGGCTGATGAACGCCGAAAGGCGGCTTACGACTGTGCGAATACCTGAAATGCTTTAATATCTGTGCGAATATTTTAATATTTTAATTCAAATGTTCTCACACATTACATCAATTAATTTAATATCTGTGCGAATATTTTAATTCAAATGTTTCACACATTACATCAATTAATAAGCTGTGTGTAATGCATGTTTTTTGGACAGGTAATGCGTTTACATTACAACAATTAATATGCTGTGTGTAATGCATGTTTGTGGACAGGTAATGCGTTTACGATAAGGAGGGTTCATATTAAGTTTGCTTGCAAACTACTTTGCATGACTCATGGCATTGGAAATGGCAAATTCTCTCTTGAAATAATGTAGGGGAAACAATCCCTACGATTTCTTATTAAGATGTTTCAAACGGTTTCATATAAGTACAAAACCAACTATTTATATGGTTTAATGAAATCCAATGATTAAAAAAGAGGCTTGTGAATTAACAAACATCACAAGCAGTAATGCAGAAACCCAAAATAAAAAGTAGCATAAGAATAAACCCTAAGAGGATCATTGGCGTTTGATTGAGCTGTGTAACAAACATCACAAGTAGTAATGCAGAAACCCAAAATAAAAAGTAGCATAAGAATAAACCATAAGAGGATCATTGGCGTTTGCATGAGCTGTAAGCAGTCGGTGATCGCTCTACCTACGAGCCATGTGCCTCCTCCAAGCATGGGATTGTCATATAATAGTCATAAAATTAAGGATCCCCACAATATTTTCATTGAATCGATCATTTAGACTTCAAATATCTCTGATATACATCCTTCACCTCCGTGGGAGATGGAATTATAACTGGAATATATAGAGATAGAGTGCAAAAGAAAAACCAAATATATATCTTATTACAGTGCAGATGGAAGTGTAACTGTAATATATCACCTTAGAATCCTTCTCCTGGGTCATATCCTTCATCCTAATTCGCCTTGATATTGGCGATGACATGAGTTTTATCGAGCTCATATCCTTCAAAGACGAGGCGAATACGATGGAATGGCGGAGATGGGACATGTAACAGTCAGAGTGGCAACGCTTCACATCCAACGTTTCACGTGGCAACGCTTCACATAATAAATTCGTGTTCACTATTAATCCGATAGTTAAACACTGAATTTGGAAATGAAGCGCTTTATACATATTAATATTTCTTAATCAATTAAACGTGGCACCCAATGACAGAGCACTTCTTAATCATATTAGGTAAATGAAAAGTAAACAAGGAAAATTTTATGTACGACAAATACAAGGAAGTTATGAAATTAAATCATTCATTGATTTGGGAGATCTAATTTAACAAGATAAACAAGACTATCATTAACTCCTAGGATAATTTATGACAGTAGATATCAGCCTATTGTCATTGGTATATGTTTTCACAGACAACATAGTTCATTCTATGAAACAAGAAATTATTATATATATATATATATATATATATATATATATATATATATAATTTTACCTGCTTCATAGGTTAATTTATGTTTATTACGCCGAAAGGCGTATACCTATTGACAATGGGCAGAATTAATCACCTTTTAATCATAAATTTCAATCCTAGGGTTGGCAATTGAAGTCATTGTAATTTGAATAACTCAAATTCAAGATTTTCGAATAAAACAATTAAGTAATCAATGTAAACATCCATGTTTAGGTGATTGATTGTTTATTTTAAATGATTTGAAAATTCATATGAAATTTGATGTGTGTTTTTATTTACAATTGTTTAAATGAAAGATTTTACATAAATTTGCATGAAATCACTATTTTTTTTTATTTAAAATCTATTTCTGCATTATGAACTTTGTACTTGGATTATACAGAGCATAATTTCTAACCCGGTTTTAAGTAAATGTCCCCACAAAATATCACCATTTCCTAGAACATTTAGACAATAACTTTTATGTCTTTGCTAGTATAAAAATGTTTATGAAAACTATCAAACTATAATTTAATTCACTTAAATAATGTTGATTTATTTTTAATTAAAAAATAAAAAATTAAACATTGCTATATTTCTATTTATCTTGATTAATTGTATTATAAATATTTTTATGTATGTTGGATAATTGTATTATGGATAGTATAATAATTTTCTTTATAATATATTTTAGATAACATAATATGTTTGTATATTTTTCCTTATATTTAATGTGTTGTTTTGTTGTTTTTTAATAGTATTTTTATTAATATGTTTTAAGTGTGTTTTTCATGAGGTTATAATTTTATGGTTATCATGATTTATCACACAATCATCAAAATTAATGAAAACTTTCAAAACTTTTAAATTTTCATATAAAGCTCTCAAAATGCAAGTAAATTTTTATGTAAAACTTTCAAAATGCAAGTAAGTGTTTCCAAATTTTCAATCCAACTCAAAATTCTTTTCAAATTCTATCCCTATTCATAAGGTTTATATAGAAAAATTCAAATGAGAATCATTTAATTTTAGTTTTTTTTTTTTGAAATATAGACTAATCATTCAATGGATGATGATGATAATAATGATTGTTATTGTCCAATGTGATCACTTTTGTTCTATGAGATTTTAAGAAAGAAAAAGAGTAAACAAATAATTGGGTTGTTTTATAAAAAAAATTTCTATATTCCAAAAAATCTCTAGTTTCATATTGTTAAACATATTTTGAAATTGAGATTTGATATGTATATATACATAAAGCATTTTTTTTTTAATGTTTTTCATCCCACCTTCTTAGTATATCATAAAGGTGACAATTATTTTATCTTGAGGCATTTTAAGAATTGTCCAACACATTGTTTTACTATGGCACATGTGAGAGCTTGTTCTTATTTTAGCAAGATTGGTTTTCTTGTTTAATGGGGCATGTGAGAGTTTTCTCTTATTTTAGCAAGAATGGATTTATTGCTCTTGTTGGTCCTAAGGTCCGCACTTGACTGCTAAAGGGCAAAGTTAGGCCACCTATCAGTTTAGAATGATTGTTTCCTTAACTTTTTGTTGGTTGGTTAGAGGGTTATTCTATCAAGACAAATACAAGGTTGGGTTGGAAGAACAATATGGATGAGGGCCCTCCTTGGTTGATGGCTCACTAATGACAAACCAGTGAAATAATAAAAAACAGAGAGAAACAACAAACTACTCAATGAATAATCTACTACTTGAGAAGTTCAATACTTAAAATATCATTTCAAGACATCAAACATGTATCAAAACACAATAACTCCCACAGGTTGCAGAAAACAAATCTTTACCAAAGAATTAGTTGTTTGACCATTTGCATATCAGTAAAAATAAGTCATACAATAGCTGAAAGGAAATGAAATGTATGTTGCACAAATAAAAAACTGTATTCAAGATAAGAATGAAAACACATGAAGAGTTGAACAAAACACTTCCATCAAGAGTATGTTCACCAGGTAGAGAGATTTAATCCATGCATAAAACAGGTCCAACCAGTCTATTGTATTGCTCTTCTTTCCTCAAAAAATTTGACCTCTACAATATCCAAAAACTAACTATTTAAAAGAGTCACAGAAGCTCTCATCCTTCGGGGGTTGAGACCTCGATCTAGGGAGTTGTTCGTAAAACAAAATATTAACTTCACTAAGCTCCCAGAATTAAACAACAAGAGTGGTTCTTATCACACAAAAGACCACTCTTGCATCTAATATAGGAAAATTATGGACTTAATCAAATGAAACTACTATTGTCTCTACAACAAAACTGATGCATGTGTTGGAGGAACTGAGTGGTCGAAAATAGGCCTCGGAGTGGCAGAGTAGGGATTTGTGTTGAATGAAGGCATGTCTGCGAGCTGTTGGAGGCCATTGGAGATAACCGGTTGCATGAGCAGAGTTTGTTGAAGTGTTTCTGGCACTAACTTGCGTCAACCTGTGACTGAGACTTAGCTCTTTATCCACGCCTGAGATTTTGGAAGGCAAGCACACTCTATATTGACCTATCAGCTGCCATCTATACTTGCAAAATAGCCTTCCTGGAATGGTTGTCGAATCATCAGGCATGAGGGGAGAAGTGGAGGCGAGCATCTCATTAGGAGATGGGATGAATGGACGCAAGGGTAGATGATGTGTAGTGGGGGATATAGGTGGCGCATAGGGAGAGGAGGAGTATATAGGTTGGGAAGTGAGTGGAGAACAATTGGCGAAAGGCGAGAGGGGGCGGTAT
>SNQJ01S0009744.1:182679-203221 GCA_010110895.2 Picea sitchensis | reverse complement strand
GATGAGGAAACCGCTTACTCGATGAGGAAACCGCTTACTCAGAACCTCCCCCCACTGTTAAAGGTAGAATGGTTGGGGGGTTCCGAGTTGCGATAAGGACCATTGATCTAGAGGGGTGGGCCATTGCCAATGGAGACCAGCATGGGGTTTAACAGAGGACAAGTGTTGGGTGGTGAGAGGAGCGAGAGTAGTGAGTGGGATGAGGGGAGATGATGTGTGCGGTGACGCGGTGAGATGATGTCATTCAAGAATGTGATTGCGGGAGTTGTTGAGGGTTGTTTGGATTCAGACTACCTTTGGGCCTGTAATTCACCATAAGCTACCACGTACCCTTCCAACAAAACCATGGTTTAAATTGCGGGACCGCTCTAGAAAATTAACGTCCGGGAAGTTTGCATCCCCGCAATGAACTATAGCCGTCGATGGTTATGATCTGGGATCTGGGTGACATTTACCTGCTACAAGGATCGACGGTTCTCATTGACCTGAGATCAATTGTCCAGATTCATTTCAAAATTTTGGGCTTCGACTGTTTTCAAAGTGAGACATGAAACATCTTTCGGAGGAAAATATCTGAAGTGAATGATATGTCGCCACATGTCTCGTTTGATGGATGGTCTATATTTACTTTGGGACTTCAGGTCCTTGGCTCTTCGGGACTTTCGAATGTGAAACCTAAAACTCTCCTGGAGGAAAATCCTCGAAGTGAATGATCTGTTGTTGCATGTCGTGACCGACGAATGGTCCAGATTCTCTTCGGAGATCTGGGCTTCGGTAGTTTCAAATGTTAAGCATGAAGATCTCCTAGAAGAAAACTCCTGAAGTGGATGATCTGCTTCCACATGTCTCCATTGATGTATGGTCCTGATTCACTTCGGGTCTTTGGCTCTTTGGGAGTTTTGAATGTTATGCATGAAGATCTCCCAGAGGAAAACTCCCGAAGTGGACGATCTGCTTCCACATGTATTTGTTGATGAATGGTCCATATTCATTTCGAAAATCTGGGTTTCAAGAGTTTCAAATTTGAAGCGTGAAAAATCTCCCAGAGGAAAATCGTTGAAGCGACGTGTCAGGTTATCGAGACTTCGACTCTTTGGCTCTTCGGAGGCTTCAGGTCTTCAGGAACTCAGTACTTCGAACTTGATATTAAAGCCCACATGATTCTTGAACCCGAATGGACGAGAGCCATTGATCTATTTTCCCTGATGGATCTTTACCATTGAAAATTTACCTGTTTGTTCTCACAATCTGAGCCCAAAATTTGTTGCTCTGGATTCTTGCGTCGTGTGCACAAGAATTTATTGTGCATAGAAAAGGCTTGGTAGACCTCCGACGAGCTCAATGAATGGTGCACATGATGACAGGCATTCCGAAAGAAATATGACATGTATTTTATCCTTCTAGAAAAATAGAAACGGAAATGCGCGAAGACTCAAAAATGAATAAGGGCCAAGACACTCAGTAGTGGGAAACTAACTTAACCAACCAGAAAATGGAAAAATTGATGAAGGCATAGGAGAAAAGAGAGTAGAGGTAGAGGATTCAGAACTAGGTTACAACATTGGCTCCAACGGGGGATAGCTCGTCCCTGTGAGGTGCTAAGAGTTGTAGATCAGTGCCTTGATATTAGATAATTTCTCTTACCTTTCATCACTTACCCTCATTTATGTATTTCATCCCCGCGAATCTATTACTATCCCTCAGCCATGCATTTTATTGAATTAAAAACTGAGACTACACCCCAATGCCTACATTGGGCTATGGAGTCTTTACTGAAACTTGAAAATGCAACTAAACCCTAGTGCCTTTGTTGGGCTATGGAGTCTCTTATTAAAACAAGCTACTAAAAACCAAGATACTGAAAAACAATCTGCGAACTAAAAATTAAATGCTCAAACTACGATCTTATTCTCCTACTACCTACTCTATTCAGCTGAAAACCAACACAATCATGTGTAATTCCACTTCTAATGAAACTAAGAAAACATTTGACCAAGAATCGTAACTATGTGCAGGTCACTATTTAGAATAATCCAAAGAGGATATATCAAACACGACACAAAGTTGACATGCATCTAATACTTACAGTTGCAAATGATGATCATGGTAAAACTTTCAACCTTTGGGATTATGGAAAAATAAGAATCCATCCATCTTGCTATTGGATCTTGAAACTCATTAAAAGCCTCCAACTAGTTGAGAGGACAATTTTTTTGTTGTGTGAGATCTACATTATAAAAAAAACTAAGATGCTCCTATCCTCATTGAAACAACTCATGAAAGTCATGTGATTCACAACCATAAAGGGCAGCAAAACGCCCTTGATACTGCTTATCTTGTTTTTTGAAATGAATGGGTATGTCTCATGCATTGTTGTCTTTTCCATGTTCTAGCTCCAAAATGTCATCTTTAGACTTATAGATTTCTTGTTTCTCAACAATTTCATAATGAAGGGAAAAAACATGCTTGTGACCTTCAACATCACTTTCCTCACAGTTAATCAAATCTTTATGAGAACATAGAACAACAGATGTATCATAACAATGACTATCTGAGTCACCTAGAATAATGAAAGATGTATCCAAAGCCTTGTTATCATCAATTTCATCATTAATGTAATTCCCAACATCATCCTTTTGAATAAAAGGATCAAAATAAGACTCATATGTAACCGGATCTTCCTCCACTTCCTCAACAGAAAATTCCCCTTTACTTTCATTACTAGAAGAACTAATAAGTGACTATTGAATATGAGATTCAAATTCTTCACAACAGTTCTCAAAAAGTAAATCAACTAGAAAAAACCCTTTACAATGCTTATTGAATGCAACATGGAACTGTTGCAGGGAAGAGATGCTAGCAGGGGGCAAGGATCGATACCACACATGAGCATATCCCTCTAAGGAGTACATGAACATCTTCATTAGTACATCCTCATGATGTATTCCCCACCGATGCATGAGTTCATGAAACTCAAGCAAATGATCAGCAGGGTTTTCATCTCTATGTTCTCTAAATCTAAGAAAAAAATCACCCCACTCATCTATAGTAGGAACAAAATTTGGAAAACTAGGAACAACAGAGAAATTTAAAGGAGAAAACCTATGAGCCAAGATGGCTTCCATCTGAAACTATGACTTCTTAAAACCGTGGAGTCGCCACTAGATTCTTTAACCATGGAGTCGCCAGGTGAATGATATGCAATCTGAATGTGTCTGGTCTTTGTTCACCATCAAAGATCATATCTGATCGTTGTCGTTCTCCTAGGGAAATATATTTTGTTACTCTGTTCCCCAGAAATGACGCAAGAAGATGTTGGTCTTAAGGTCTGCACTTGACTACTAAAGGAAAAGCTAGGCCACCTATCAATTTAGAATGATTGTTTCTTTAAATTTTTGTTGGTTGGTCAGAGGGTTATTCTATAAAGACAAAGGCAAGGTTGGGTTGGCAGAACGATATGGAAGAGGGCCCTCCTTGGCTGATGGCACACTAATGGCACACTAATGACAGACTAGTGAAATAATAGAAAACAAAGAGAAACAACAAAATACTCAATGAATAATCTGTTGGAAGAAGTTTAATACTTAAAATATCATTTCAAGACATCAAACATGTATCAAAACACAATAACTCCAACAAGTTGCAGAAAACAAATCTTTACCAAAGCATTAGCTATTTGACAGGTTGCAAATCAGTAAAAATAAGTCATACAATAGTTGAAATGAAATGAAATGTATGTTGGACAAATAAAAAATTGTATTCAAGATAAGAATGAAAACATATGAAGAGTTGAACGAAACATTGTCATCAAGAGTGTGTTCACCAGGTAGAGAGATTTAATCCATGCATAAAACGAGTTCAACGAGTTTGTTGTATTTCTCTTCTTTCCTCAAAATCCGACCTTTACAATATCCAAAAACTAACTATTTAAAAGAGTCGTGGAGGCTCTCATCCTTAGGATATTGAGACCTCAATCTAGGGAGTTGTTCATAAAACAAAATATTAACCTCACTAAGCTCCTAGAATTAAAAAGCAAGAGTGGTTATTATCACACACAAAAGACCACTCTTGCATATAATCTAGGAAAATGCTGGACTTAATCAAATGAAACTACTACTGTCTCCGTGACAGAACTGGTGCATGTGATGGAGGAACTGAGTGGCCGAAAATAGGCCTCGGAGTGGTGGAGCAGGGCTCTGTGTTGAACGACGACATGTCTGGGAGCTATTGGAGGCCACTAGAGATAACCAGTTGCATGAGCAGAGTTTGTTGAAGTGTTTTTGGCACTAACCTGCATCGACCTATGACTAAGACTTTTCTCTCTGTCCATGCCTAAGCTTTCAGAAGCCAAGTGCACTCTTTATTGACCCGTCAACTGCCATATGTACCTATGAAATAGCCTTTCTAGAATGGTTGTCGGCTCATCGGGCATGAGGGGAGATGTGGAGGCGAGCATCCCATCGGGAGACGGGATGAATGGATGTGAGGGTAGATGATGTGTAGTGGGGGATACAAGTGGTGCGTAGGGAGAGGAGGAGTATATGGGTTGGGAAGTGAGTGGAGAATAGGTGGTGAAAGGCTTGAGGGGGCGGTATTGAAAAACAACTCGGGAGGAACTCGGAGGGGGGTGTAGGCGGTAAGCATATTAGAGAGGGGGGGTACGAGTTCTTGAGGAACCACTACGTTAGGTAGGGACCATGATAAGTAAACCGCTTACTCAGACCCTCCCCCCACCGTTAAAGGTAGAATGGTCGGGGGTGGTCTGAGTTGTGATAAGGACTGTCGATCTGGAGAGGTGGGTCACTGCCAATGGAGATTAGTGTGGGTTTTAACAGAAGACAAGTGTCAGGTGGTGAGAGGAGAGAGAGTAGTGAGTGGGATGAGGGGAGATGATGTGTGCGGTGACGCGGTGAGATGACGTCATTCAAGTACGTGATTACGATAATTTTTGAGGGTGGTTTGTATTCATACCGCCTTTGGGCCCGCAATTCACTAGAAGCTACCACGTACCCTTCCAACAAAAACATGGTTTAAATTGTGGGACCGCTCTGAAAATTTTAGCATCCGGATAGTTTGCATCCCCACAATGAACTATAGTCATCGATGGTTACGATCAAGGATCTAGGTGACATTTACCTGCTGCAAGGATCGATGGTTCTTGTTGACCCGGGATCAATGGTCTAGATTCATTTCGTACTTTCAGGCTTCAAGTGTTTTCAAAGTGAAACATGAAACATATCCCGGAGGAAATTCTCCAAAGTGCATGATATGTCAGAACGTGTCCCATCTAATGGATGGTCTAGATTTACTTTGAGACTTTGGGTCCTTGGATCTTCGGGACTTTCGAATGTGAAACCTGAAAATATCCCGAAGGAAAATCCCCGAAGTGAATGATCTCATGCCATGTGTCGTGACCGATGAACGGTCCAAATTCTCTTCATAGATACGGGCTTCGGGAGTTTCAAATGTTAAGTGTGAATATCTCCTAGAGGAAAACTCCTGAAGTGGACGATCTGCTTCCATTTGTCTCCGTTGATGTATGGTCCTGATTCACTTCGGTACTTCGGGTATTTGTCTCTTCAGGAGTTTGGAATGTTAAGTGTGAAGATCTCTCGGAGGAAAACTCCTGAAGTGGATGATCTTCTTCCACGTGTCTCCATTGATGAACGGTCTAGATTCATTTTGGGAATCTGGGCTTTGGGAGTTTCAAATGTGAAGCGTGAAAAATATCCCGGAAGAAAATTGTCGAAGCGACGTCTCAGGTTCTCGGGACTTCGGCTCTTCGACTCTTCAGAGGCTTCAGGTCTTTGAGAAATCAGTACTTCAAACTTGATACTAAAACCTGTGTGATTTTGGAACCTGAATGGACAAGAGTCGTTGATCTATTTGACCTAATGGATCTTTACCATTGAAAATTTACCTGTCTGTTCTCATAGTTTGAGCCCAAAATTTGTTGCTCTGGATTGCTGCATCGTGTGCATGGGCATTTCTTGTGCATAGAAAAGTCTTGTTAGACCTGCGATGAGCTCAATAAATGGTGCATGTGATGACAAGCATTCTAAAAAAAATATGACATGTATTTTATCCTTCCAGAAAAACAGAAACAAAAATGCATGAAGACTCAAAAATGAATAAGGGCGAAGACACTCAGTAGTGGGAAACTTACTTAACCAACCATAAAAAGAAAAAATTGATGAAGGCATAGGGAAAAAGAGAGGAGAGGTAGAGGATGAAGACCTAGGTTACAACATGTCTCTTTATAGTATGTTAGTTTTCTCTTTTCCCATACTTCTTTATTTTACCAAAATCTCCTTAAATTTAGATGTGAACGTATTTTTAATTGTATAAATATTCTACAAAGTGAACTCACTATTCTCCAATAATTTATCCAAAACTTAGCATCATTATGCCACGCCCACATAATTATAAGTGGTTGATATTTGTCGATCGGTGCCATTTTCCACCTTTCAAAACTAATGGCATCAATCAATGTATATCCACCACTTTTAATGTCAATGCATCATACTTTTCAGGAGCATCATAGTGAAACATAACCCGTTCGTAACCCTTGAAGAACATCAAATAGTAATATAACCCTTAATAAATGTTGTAATGCAACAAAACCATTAAGGAATGTACAATTTGACATTAGTAAAAAAACATGAATGTCACAATGCAACATAACCATTGGGAACATCGCAATTGAAAAAAACCCTTCTGGAACGTCTCATTTAGACAAAACCATTGATGGAGATTACAATGTCATGCAACCATTGATGAACATAACAGTTCAACGTAAGTCAAACAACATGAATGTCATAACGAAACATAACCATAATCGACCAAAGTCAACCTTGGTCAAACATAGCATTATGGGAACCCACGGTCAACCATAGTGAATCATGGCCAAGAATGGTTAACCCAAGTCACCTATGGTTATGTTGATATATGCCTTGCGAAATAACCCAACCCTTCATGAATTTTGCAATGTGATATAACCAATGAGGAACACAAAAAATCCTTATAAGCCAACCAAGATGAATATCATAATGCATCATAACCATTCAAGAACATCTCACTCAACATAACCCCAAAGTAATGTTGCAATCAATGTGATGTAACCATAGACGAACATATTAATTTGACATAACACAATGAATATGAACATCACAATGCAACATAATCATTGGACAACATCACAATCCAACATAACCCTGATGAACATCGCAATATGACATAACCCTTAACAAACATCACAATGTGATGAAATTCAAGCATAATCCCTTGACAAATGTCACAATCCAACGTAACCCTTGATGAATGTCACAAACTAACATAACCCTTGATGTCACAATGTAACATAACCATAACCAATCTTAGTCAACCTTGGTCAACCATATTCAATCTTAGTCAACCTTGTTCAACCATAGTCAATCTTCGTTAACCTTACTCAACCCAATTCACCCATGGTTATGTTGATATATTCCTTGTGACATAACCAATGCAACATAACCAATGAGGAACATAAAATTTCCTTATAATCCAACCAAGATGAATATTGCAATGCATCATGACTATTAAGAAATGTCTCATCAAAACATAATCCTTAACAAATGTCACAAGGTGATATAGCCCTTAATAAACATTGCAATGTGATGTAACCATACTAGACAAACGCAGTAATTCGACATAACACAATGAAGATGAACATCAAAATGAGACATAATCATTGGGGAACATCACAATCCAACATACCCCTTTACTAATCTCACAATCTAACATAACCCTTAGTGAATGTTGCAATCTAACATAACCCTGGACTAACATTACAATCTAACATAACCCTTAATGTCACAATGTGTCGAAATTCAACCATAATCCTTTGTCCAACACCACATTTCAACATAGCCCTTGATGAACATCACAATCTAACGTAACCCTTGATTTCACAATCCAACATAACCCTTGATAAACATTGCAATGTGATGCAATCCAACATACCACGATTCACGAATGTCACAATGCGATGAACATTGTTAATGTCACAATGTGACAAACATAACCCACTATCACAATGTGACAGACATAACCCAATGTCACAATTCAACTTAACACTTATCCAATGTTGCAATGTGATTAAATTCAACCATAATCAACCATAGTTAACCATGGCCTACTAAAGAAAACCATGGTTGACATAAATCAACCATGATAAACATTGCTATACGAAATAACAATTGAGGAACATCACAATCTAACCTAATCCTTGAGGAACATCACATTGCAACATAACCATTGAGGAACACAATGATTTGACATAAGTCAACCAAGATAAATGTTATAATTCTACATAAGCATTGAGTAACATCACCATACGACATTTAACCCTTAAAAAACATTGCAATTCAATGTAAGTCCACCAAGATGAATGTGAAAATGTGACATAACCATTAAGGAACAACACAATTGTGACTTAACCCTTGGTGAATGTCGTAATGTGGCATAACCATCGAGGAACACATCAACTCCATACAATCCAAAAAACATGAATATCACAATGCATAATGACCATTCAAGAACATCTCATTGAAACATAACCATTAAGGAATGTCGCAAGGTGACATAACCTTTAATGAACATCTCAATGCCATGTAACCATTGAGGAAAATAGTGATAATTTGACATAACACATTGAAGATGAACGTCACAATGTGACATAATCATCATGGAACATCACAATCTAAAATAACCCTTAAGGAATGTTACAATGTGACATAACCCTTAATGGATGTCACATTTTGACACAACCATTGAGCATTGTATCAATTCAACATATGTCGACCATGATGAACATTGCAATGTGACATTACCATAGAAAACCATGGTTAAACATAATCAACATGGTCAATGGCTAACCATGTCTACCCATAGTCAACCAAAGTGAACCTAAGTGAACCATAGTAAAACATGGTTGAAGGTGGTCAACCATAATAAATTAAAGTCAACCGTAGCAAATCCATAATAAACCGTAATAAAACAAATTCAACCATAGTATACCAAACATAAATCAAAGTCAACCATAAGTCAACTATAGTAAATCAAACATAAAAAGTCAACCATATGTTGACCATTTTCAACCATAGTAAACTAAAGTCAACCATGGTCAACCAAATTTAACCATGGTCAATTGTGGACCACCATGTTCATCCCTAGACAACCATGGTCAACCAAATATAACCACAGTAAAACATGGTCAACCATGCCATCCATAGTCAACATGGTCACTCATGGTCAACCATAGTTAAATGTGATCAACCAAATTCAACCATGGTTAATAACAGTTTAACATAGTTTACCATAGTCAACCAAATTTAACCATGGTCACCCATAGTGAACCATAGTCAGACATGGTCAACCATAGTCACACATGATCAAACAAAGATACCCATAGTAAAACATCGTCAACCATAGTAAAACATGGTTAACCATGGTAAACATACTCACCATGGTCAACCAAAGTAAAACATGGTCAACCATATTAAATCTTGGTCAACCATGATTAACATGGTCAATCATGGTCAACCATAGTAAAACATGTTCAACCATGTCGTCCATCATCAACTACATTCAAAATGGTGATCCATAGTCAACATGTCACCCATTATTAACCATTGTAAACCAAATACAAGGATAGTAGACCATGGTTTACTAAATTTAATCATAGTAAAAAACTGTCACACATAATCAACCATGTCTGACCAAAGTCAACTATTGTCAAACATAACCAAATGTGGTCAACCATATCCAACCATGGAAAACCATAGTCTAACATGGTGAACCATACTAAAATATCATAGATATTTCCTTATTATTTATATTGATATTTTAGTTTACAAATTTACTAATCCTTTCCATCCATGTTGATTGTAAACTGACATAATGAGATAATTAAAATTGGTTGATATATGACACTGATTGACCATATATCAAGCACTTTTAATTATATAATTGTGTTAGTAATAAATATTACATTAATTGAAATATTTAGGGTGCGATGCCCGGAGGCTCTACGACTAGGGTTCCCTAGCCGCATCCTTTGTTGCTCTGCGGCCAGATTGTTCTCTGGCCACATCCTCTATCGCAACTCCTGAGTTCACCGTTTTGCAGGTTTATTTTCTTTGATTTGGAGCATATCCCCTCTCTCTCCTCTTCCTTTTTGGACTTTATCAGTTTTCGAATGATGGTATGTATTGGTGATCGTGCCTTGGAACCCCCTTGCCACTGCTTGTGAGTCTGATCGGGTGTGGATCTGGGGATTTTTTATTGGGTTTGTTGGGATGCAGTTTGTGGATCCATTTTGATTGCAAAGTCCCTTGATCCAGTGGTTTATGGAGGGTGTAGAGCTCGTCTCCTTCTCTTTCACATACATGGTTTTTCCTATTGTGATGTATTTGGATTAGGGTGCGACGTTCATGATCCAATGCATTGCAGTGTCTTTCCTCTTGTCTATGCTCCAGATATGGAACTTTGTTGTCTGATCTGTTGTGGCGGATAAAACTTCACGAGTGGGAGGATCTGGGGTTGGTTCTTCCTCTTTTTTCCACTCCCGGTATGTGGTTCATCTCTCTAGTTTTTTTGGCTTGTTTAGGTTTTGATGTATTCTCAGATTTGACTCCTATTGGTGGTTGTTGGTTTTTTTTCTCTAAGTTATACCTTTAACATGATTGACCCAGGTTCAATTCTACTAGGGTTCCAACAAATCCTCTAAAACTATAGGCCCTCCTAGTAAACCAAAAGGAAACACAATACACACAGTGTATTGTGCAGTCTCACCTGAGATAGTCTTACTGGGTGACTGCAATATTTAGGTGTTTGTAGTCTAGGATTGTATGGAGATATGAGAAGTGTGCGCTGAGAGTTCTATTTAACTTATTAAAAAAATATAATTCCATTCCCAATTATGCATGTAAGATCATTAACTCATTATTTCATCATGCTAACATATACTCACAAATAATAAAAGAGACACTAGAATTCAATCACATAACATAGGTTTTACCGTGGTTCACCCCCCTTCTGCTACGCCCACAAATATCTGGCTCTCAAGCTCTTCTATTATGGCAGTTCAAAAACTACAACATCGAGCGCTTTACAATTCATCCTCAGTCGGGCCGAGATATTTTATGAGGTAGACTATATCACACCAGGATCCTCATCTTGTGATATAACCCTCAATATCTACCCTTATGACCCTCTACGACTCAAAAACTTACAAACGTAGGTCATATGACCAAAGTATTACAACTACTTATCAAAACATGACTCCTCCATCGTCTCTTCAGAATATCTAAAACCGACCTCGTCTAGACCTCCTAGGTATATATATTTATACTTTTCGGGCTCATAGACCATTACAATGTATTACAAAAACCCTAACCCTAACGTCGTTAGGTCTTCCATGAATGTGCACATGCTACTCTTCCTTCCAACTGTCTCTTTTCTCATGCATGCCTTTATTCCTAAAATAACCTTTCTTTCTAATTTGGCTTGCTTCCAATAGGCCCCCAACATTGACATGTAGCTCGTCCTGAGCCACCTAACCCCTATGTGCTTCGTTGATCTCCCTTTTGATCGCTTGGAACTTCTCCATGATCTCTGTTTATTTTGTTTGGGTCTGCGTAATATTCTCCTTGAGTGTGTCCAATATCTGCCCTGCAATCTCATCACTGACCATCCTTGCACATTCTGCCTGGGTTTCTGCCATGTATGTTTTGTCTTCCTCTGCCTGTGCAATAACCTTTGTTGCTCGCTCCTGGAGAGGTTCCATCTCAGCCCAACGCTCCTTTTTCTACATTTTCATAGTTATGGTTTTGCCTGTAGTTTCTTCATGTCTTGCGCCCCTTTGACACGCTCTATGATTGGCATTGTCTTCTGCCTCTACTTGAAGTCCTGGATAGTTGCACTTATCCTTTCTTCTTCTTGGTCCCACTGTTGGACCTGTTGATCCTATTCTATCTTCGTCCAAAGATGCGCTGCTTTCTCGAACAGGTCAGTTGCCACGTGGACTTGCCATTCTATCTCTTGTATCTACATTGTTTCCTCCTGTTTCCTTTGCTCCCTCACCTCTGGTGGAGTGGTAGGTGTGAGATTCTCCTGGAGATTCTCAATATCCTGTTGGTATTGATCAATTGTCTGCACAATCTGATCAATCTTCTCTGTCGTCATGAGTTCATCTATCTGTGCGTTCTTTGGGATCTTCTCGTAGGCTACAACCACTTTCTACTCCAATCCCTTCAAATTTTCCTTCTCATCTTTGGTCTCAATCTTGGCCTACTCAAGTACAAATTCCAACCCATCCCGATCATCCTTTCTCTACTTTAATTCCACTCTCTTCGTGCATGTGTGAGATTTTACCTCTTGTGTAACATTGACCTGCAGTTTATACAAGGCCTTGGTTGGTATCTGCGACAATATTAACTGTAGTTGAGCCAAGTCCTTAAGGGGTTTCTGCCCCACAATTTTGTCCATGCGCAACATGTTGGGTGTGACATGAAATGTTGAGCTCGTCTATGCTATCATCTGGATCCTTTCCTTCTCACTTGATCCAGCTTCACCTCCTATCTATGACACCGACATGCTCGTTTCTACACTTCTTTCGATTGCTTGCGCTTCCCCGATATTCATGGGGAGTTGTCGCATGTATGCCATATCTTATTCAATTCTCTCCCTTTGGAGTGAAACATTCTCAAAATACTCAAATGTGTGATCCTAGAACATTTGGGCCACCATGTCTGCATCATCCTCAATGATTGTGTATTTTGGGGGTGTTTTATGTGCCTTCATATTCTTGCGCACACTGCCCATCTGGGTGGATGTCCTCTTCATTTGTTCTTTCTCTTGTGGCGTATCACTTGATGTAGTTCCATGTGCTACCTCATCCTATTTCTGTTTTACTTATGGATCATGTGTGTTGTTCTTCTCCTCCGTCTGGACTCCTGTCTTGGATTTCCTCCCTTTCATCTGTTTTGGCTTGTTCTCACTTGTCCTTGGTTTTTTTGGGCACTGTTACTTCCTTGGGCTATGTCTGTTCCTCGCCTACTTTTTCAACATGTGTATGTTTGTGTCTTACCTCCTCCTCCTCTATCTCTGTGGGTATTTATCGAGTGGACTAGAATCCTCCATTTGTCTTCCCAATCCTTAATGGCCATTTGTATGTCCCCCTCTGTGATGCAGTAACGAAGTTGTAGCCATTGATTTTCAGGGTCCTTCTGCACCTGGATCCACATCGCATTTCTAGTGGCTTTGAATTTGTCTATGCCTTGATAGTGTGCAAAATCTTCTGGTGTTATCCTCCAAGTGTTGGTGATGGTGTCTTGTAGGTCATAGAGATATCCTTTGAATATAGCTGCATTCACTCTTCTATTCTTAGCTTCTGAAGTGGCTCCAAGCGATAAGTATTGCACTTTGTGGCAGGGTTTGGGTGTAGTGGAAAAGAATGAGTACTTCAGATCCTTCCATCCCATCATGGATATCAATATGGGTAGCCATGAATAATGAAATTATGTTGCCATATCCTGTGTATCCTGAATAATGAAATTATGTTGCCAGATACTGTGTATCCTGTTGCAGTCATCTAGGAACAAATTCAACAAGTAAGGGGCCTAGTTGAGTGTGGTTCCCTCAGCATACTATGTTGCAGCTGTGACAACCCAGGCTGAGACTTCCTCCTTGCGGAATTTTTTGTGCAACTTGCATGCCATAATTGTTGTGGCCATTATTGTCACGATGTCACTAATACGCTTGATAATGATTCCACGCGACCCCCTTTCGGTGTCGTATTTCTTCTTCATCTCCTCAGTTAATGATTTCTCCTTTATTTTTTCCTCCAGGAACTGTGCAGTATCCATGCCCCATGATGGAAACCCTGTGATGTGTGTGATGATATCTACGTGTATTGAGACGAGTTGTTCTAGCCATGTATATCCACCATGCGTGAGTTCCATCATCTTCTTGACACAACAATTTTCATATTGACCGCTCCCAAAGTGTGGTAGGTCCAACCAACCTATAATTCTAGTTTTGGCCAGTCCTACTGCCCACTGGACTGGTTGATGGATTGGTTTCCCAAAGGGTCCTATACCTATAGTATGTAGGTAGACCTTCTTAGAGAACTCTGGTAACTTATCTGTATCTGTTACATCGGGGTATGAGTACCTCAATTTCTATACATAACCCTAACAAATTTGTTGGTACATGGACCCCTTCCGATATGGACAGAAAAACAATTGTTGCGGCGGGTTGCTTGTGCAGTGGCCTAGGTACCATTGGGTTGTCCTTTCATGGTGTTGTCTGACTCGAGGTTCCCACCTCCATATTTCATTATTTGGCATACCTTTTTGGTTGGCCAGTGACATCTTCCACTGATCCCTCCTCTGGCTGCTCGGATGTGGTTTTCTTTTATCCTTCTGGCGTGGCCATTTATTCATGGTTTGGAGACATCCCATTGAATCTCAGGGCTTCTATAGGGTTTTCAGGTTTCACTTGGCTACCTGCCTCCCCATTATATCAGCCCTGCCCCTCTTCCGACATATCAATGTCCATTCCCACAGGTTTTGTCTATTGGGTTTCTTACTCAATGGGTGTGGGGCTTCCTAGTGTTGTATCTGACGATGGGATTTCATCCACATTGACGACTTCTGGCAGATGAGATGGTTGTTGTTCACTTCCCTGTGGTTGCGATTGTTCTCTGGTCCTACCTCGGGGTTATCTGTAAGTCTGGCTCCGTCCTACTTGTTTAGGTGGTGCCATGGTGGTAAAATCTTGTCATTCTCCAAGATCAGTGGCCTCTGAAACCTTTGAAACCTTCACTCTCAACTGCGTATGCTCTATCTCTTTGTTCCCTTTCCAATTGCACAATATCCTTTCCACTCTGCATCCCTGATTTGTATGGGTGTCATGTGAATCTTGTCATTATGTTTATGTGATTATGGGTTAAATGAACCATCGTTTCCTTCGTACTTTCCATTGATTTCCCTTTCCATCTCTAGTTGGCGTGATTAATGCAGCGTCTCGTCAGTTGTTTCTAGCATTCAATTCTGCTAGCCTCCATCAATTGACACTTCTTTTGTTGTATCTGCCTTTCCCACTTGTTTTCATTTTGAACTGATCATTTCCCTTGTGTCCATTGGGCTCGTATTGTCGAGTGTGCATGCTCCTTCCCCTTTTCGCACACTATGCCTCTGTTGGTACCTTTTGATATCCTATACTATATCTTTTTTTTTCTTTTTTTTTTCCCACTGCATGGTGACTTTTAAGTTGCGAGTAGTCAACTGTCCTTATATAGCTCCAGTCGAATTCCATTCATCATCCCTTTGATTTATGTGCCTACCGAGTCCTTCAAATGTATATCTCCCCCATATATGACAATTTTTATTTTATATGGTCCTAACCAGTGCATTCTGAGTTTTCCTGGATGCTGAATGGATTTATTGTCATACATCAACACTAAGTATCCTTCCTTGAATTTTTTCCTCTTGATATGTCTGTCGTGCCAAGATTTATCCCTTTCTTTCTGAACTTGTTGGTGGAACCCTGCTAGGATCCTATCTTCCTCCATGATCATCAGTTGATTAAGCCTATCTTGTACTGCGCCTCGTTCTGTCATGTTCGTAATTTTTGCTATGCGCAGACTGGGTACCAAAAATTCTAATGGAACCACTACTTCTTTTCCATATGCCAATTTAAATGGGGTGTGTCCTATAAAATGCTTGCATGTGGTCCTGTATGCCCACAATACTACTAGTATTTTTAGGTCCCAATCGTCCCTATTAACATTACAGATCTTCGTCACTGCATTTTCGAGGATTTTGTTAAAGGCTTATACGATTCCATTCACTTTTGGATGATATGGTGTACTCTTTTGGCGATGGACCTCAAAGTCCTCAGTCATAGCCTTAATAGTGTTGTTAATGAAGTGAGTTCCTTGGTCACTCATCAAAATCCTTGGGAAACCAAATCTAGTGATCACATGTTCAAATAGGAAGTGTGCGATTGTCTCTGTGTTGCAACCTTTAATTGGTGTTTCCTCTGCCCATCTTGTCAGGTATTCGGTCGTGGTGATAATGTACCTTGCTCCTATCCTCTTGGTGGGTGGGTTAATTGGTCCCACAAAATCTATTGCCCATTTTTCGAATACCTTCAAAGTTACTTGTGCTTGCAATGGAATCTCATCCTTTTTATTAGGTTTATGAACCCTCTGACATACATTGCATCTTTGGAAGTACTCTTTCGAGTCTCTGTGAATGGTTGGCCACCATAATCCTACACGCAATACCTTCTACGCAGTATCTTTGCCTATGTAATGTCCTCCTGCTATTCCCTCACATGATTCTATTAAAATCCTTGGTCTTTCATGTTCTAGCACATATCTCCTCAAGATGGTATCTGTGCCCATATTGTATAAGTGTCCTACAATCAACTTATAATCTGCAACCTGGACTACCAGGTTTTTCTTCTATGCAGTGTTGTATTCTTTTGGCGTAGACCCTATACTCAAGTAATGAATTATTTCTATGAAGTATTTATCGACAATATGAACTAAAAATAACTGTGCGTCTAGAAAGTTTTCCTCTAAATGTTTAGGTTCCTCTCCGTTCATGACCCTTGATAGGTGGTTAGGTCCTGCATTCAGCTTCCCTAGCTTGACTATTACTTGAAAATCAAATTCTTGGAACAATAGTAACCATCGACAGATTCTCCCCCCCCAAAAACTAGATTTTTGACTAAGTACTTAAGGGATGAATGATTTGTGAACATTTTAATTTTTTTTTCCAGTAAGTAATGTATGAACTTCTGAAGCACATAGACCATAGCTAGGCCTTCCCTCTTTGTAGTGTTGTAGTTCTTCTCTAATTCTGATAGTTTTTTTCTAGCAAATGTTATAGGATGATCTAAATCTCTTGATCTTGGCTGTGCCAGAATAGATCCAAGTGATATGGCCGATGCGTCTACATGTACGTGGAATGTCTTTTCGTAGTATGGGAATACTAGTATTGGTGTTGTTATCATCTTTTCTTTCAGCGTATCCAGACCATGTTGAAAATCCTCATTCCACTGGAAATTTGTATCTTTCCTTAACAGTTTATCCATTGGTGTGGTGATCTACGCGTTCCCTTTGATAAATTTTCTGTAGTATCCTTTTGTGTCCCAATTTTTCTCTTAGTTGAGGAACAATGTTTGGTGGTGGAAAGTTAATGATTACTGCAATTTTTGCAATATCTACTAGTAAACCTTGCCCGCATACTATATGGCCCAATAGTATCCCAAACGGTGTTCCAAATATGCACTTCTTGATGTTTAACGATATATGGCAGTTCCTGCATCTTTCTAACATCATTCGGAAGACCTCTACATGGTCTTTAAACAGACTATAGATTGTCCAATAGTTCAAGTATACCTCTAGAAACTGGTGGATAAATTCCTTAAATGCATCTATGACTACTCTGGAAAATATTGCTAGTGCATTCTTCAATCCAAACGAATTGAACATGTACTGGTAGGATCCCCATTCCATAGAAAAAGTGGTATTGTATCTATCTTCTAGCTCTACCTTGATATGATGGTATCCTAAAAATCCATCCGTGAATGAATAAACTTCTTGTCCTCCTATGTTATCCAACACTTCATCTGTCAAGGGTGTAGGGAACGGGTCATGTAGCCATGCATCTTTCAACTTCCTCAAGTTGACACATATTCTTATCCCGCCTTTTTTTTTTCCCCTGAACTACCATCGGGATTATCCATTCTGATTCTTCTAGGAGTTCTATGATGTCGGCTTCAAGCATCCTATTGATCTCAGCTTTGAATTTTTTCTTATATATCATATTTAGTCTGTATGGTCGCTGTCTGATCAGTATTGCCTCATCTCTGAGTGGTATCTTCATTTCACCTAGCTCTCCTGATATGCCCTTCATTTTTGTAAACGTTGTGGGGAACAGGTCGTTGTAGTCACGCAATAACCCTATTATGATTTCTACTGTTTTCTCATCCCAGTAGTCTCCAATGTTGGCCATTTTGGGATTCTCAACTGTCCCAATGTTGATTTTCTTCACCTTGATCAGCACAGTAGTTACTTCTAATTCTAGAAGTGGACCTTCCACTTCTCTTTCGCCTTCTTCTTCCTCGATATGAATATTACACAGGTCGTCTTCCTCTAGTACTTATTCCTTCACAAAGTAGAATGAAAACAGTTCTTTCAGTGTCTGTCTGTTTCATTGTTGTTCCTTTGTTATGAGTTCGATTTCTTGGTCATGAATGAATATCAACCCTCTTATCTGCTTAAGTGTTGCATCTATGTTGGGGTTCTCATGTTTGAATGAGAAAGTAACTGTAAATTTATGTTGTAGTACTGGCCATCTCCTAGTTCCTCTGCGCAGTTCCTGGTATGTATACCAGTTTGTTGGTATTTCCTCTAAGGTATGTATGAAATGATGAGGCCATTCCTCTAGGGGTGTCATTTTCCAGAACGCTATGCACTTCTCCAAGTGTTCCATTGGTGCCTCCTGTCCATCATATTTCTATTGCTGGTTTCTTTTCTGTTTTGCCCCAAACATTATGTGCAGTAACCACTTGCATTGGTACCAATCCTTGATTGTTTCCTTGTGTGCGCCCCACAATATTGCAGGTGTGGCCTTGAGTGCTATATCGAGTGTTGAGAGTCTTTTACACATTATTTTCGCCATCCCTATGACCATTAATGATGTAAACCTATCTGTAGTCTTCAGAGGGGTCAATGGCCTGAGTTCCTGAAGAAAGAAGGGAGAAGAACTTTTCATGAGAAAAGAAGTTGCATTTTCCTTTATGAAAACCCTATTAAATATGATTTTAGCATGATTCACTATGGATAGGTTGCGAGAATGCCTGATTCTCGGAGGCTGCACCATAGCTGTGTTGCGAGAGGTCTGCAGGTTGCTCTATAAGAAGGGTGCGAGAATTCTCATACGTGGGAAAAATGAGCATCTTCTCGATGATTCTAGAAGGAGAAACTTCCATGGTGAGGTGGCATTCGAATGGTTTGGATCTTAATCGCTTTCATGATTTGGTGGGATCATCCTAACCTCCTCACCTTATCCTCTTCATGTTATAAAAGGAGAGGAGCTCTCATGGAGAAATTTGGTTGGGATGTGATTAGACTTTGGGATTAGCTTGGATTGGATTGAGCTTTGGAGATTGTTAGCTTGGATAGATGAGCCATTTTGTCAAGATAGATTGTGAACATTATCAGATCTATGCTCTTAGAATTCTTGGAGTGGAAGTGTGTGGGGAACAAAGGACAGTTGGAAGGGACCTTACGACATCAAGGCCTTGGTTGTAATCTCTCTTTCAGATTTAATATGATACAGTAATATGATTCTTTCCTATAAAGATTGTTGTGTTTTGTTGTATGATTCCTTGATCACATACATAGGTTTATATTGATTTTATGCTATTACTATCAATTTGGTTGGTTGTGTTCGTTTGCTGTCTCATCATTGTATGAGTGTTGGAACAGAGCTAGGATGGCAATGGTGAGAGGAAGCAACGTTTAAACAGTATGTCACCTATCCCTCTTTAGTTAGTAAATTCAATATTTAAAACTTAAGGAAAGCGTCATGTTCTGGTGTGTTTTGTTATAGATCTAGGTGGATCTAGGGAGATCAACTATTGTCCACACCTACCGATTTATCCAATAACAAAATTGGCGACTCCACTGGGGAACGAATTTTTTCCTAATTAGTCTATTTTCCCTTGCTTTGATTGCTTGATTTATGGTCTCTGAGTCTGTGGGAGATCCATCCAGACTCTCTGGATCTGAAAGTTCACTCAAAATTTTTGTCCCTTTTCCAAAGTTTTCTTGATTACAAACCTTCTCGCACTGTACCTCTCTATGGCCTACAAGAATCATTGATGTTCACACCTTACTGTTCGGTTCAGTGCAACCTTCTCACAACCTGCCTATATCTAGACTACGAGAATCCCTAATTCTCACACTGTACCCCACTACCAGGCTGCGAACTCATTTGTAAAAGTTTTGGATTAGGTCTTCCTATCTTTTTGATGCCCAGTTTTTCTTTGATCAACTGGATTGAACTTTTAGAGCCTATATTGATCTGTTTACAGTCTACTTGACATTCTTTGAGTTGCTTTTAGCCATCTTTGCTTTATTTGGTTTTGAAGGATTAGTCTCTTGCTTTGAGTGTATTTCAATTCCAAAGCCTATGTTTTCTTTAGAATTGTTTAGGGAAAGATCATATTTCTTTTGAATAGTTCTCTTTAAAAGAAAACTTTTAGTTTGGGTTTCTTTGTTTTAAGAAAGTTTATTATTGCTTTTAGTGAAATTTTTGAAACAAAAAGATTTAATTTCTTGATTTATATTGGATTGGGGGCCTCCTTGCATTTGAAGTAGAGGAATTGCATGATTCTTGGCATTTTTTTATCTTAAATTATGAAAACTTTTCCCCCTCATGGCCTCGGGGGGGGGGGGGCATGAATCATGCATTGGTGT
>SNQJ01S0009744.1:164267-182669 GCA_010110895.2 Picea sitchensis | reverse complement strand
ACCACCACATGCTCCTGAATGGCAGTCATTCAAAGCTTTCTCAGCTTCGTCAAAAGTCAAACAACGCCAAAAGACAGATTCAATGCTTCGACGGTAAAGAGTATCGCCGAGGATAATATAATGACGTGCTTGATAACAGATACGACGGCGTTCAGCGCTAGACAAAGTAGGCTGGAAAGTTTGAGTTTGGAGATATATAATGATATCTCCATACCAAATATCGTCAGTACTGATAAGGAAAAGTGATTCGTCAGGTAACGAATCAACTGCTACATTTTCCGTGGCAGAGTGGGGAAAATCACAAATTAACTCAGCAAAAACTAAAGATTTCTTCGACGTGGCGCGATCGAATTCCAAGTCGAATTCCTGGAGAATGACAATCCAATTGGAGTACTTTCCCCCCAGCAATTGACATGTCAAAATATGTTGCATGGGGTTACAATGTGAAATCACTGTAGTTTTCTTAGAGAGAATGTAATGGCGAAAATGTTGAACCGCTTGAACAGCAGCCAAAGCCAGTTTTTCAACATGTTGGTACTTGATTTCCGTCGAAGTGAGACTTCGACTCAAGTAATATATAACATGTTCATCATGTGCATCATCCTCCTGAACGAGAACCATGCCGATAGTATACTTGGAAGCAACTAGATAAAGAAAGTAATCCCGACTATAATCAGGAGGGAAAAGAAGAGGAGCTTTCGTGAGGGACAACTTTAAAGCTTCAAAAGCATTATTAGCAACTTTATCCCAAACAAACTCTGAACCTTTCTTTAGAAGACGTGTAAAACCACGAGTAATCTCAACGTAATTAGGAATGAAACAACGAAGAAAGTTTTCTTTCCCCTATAAACTTTGTAACTGGCGCAGTGAGGAAGGAGGAGGGAGATTAAGAATAGCCTCAACCTTAATAGGATCTACCCGGATCCCTTGACGTGAAACAATGAAACCAAGAAGACGGTCGGACTCTACGCAAAAGACGCATTTATGAGGGTTTAGACGAATGCGATAGAACCGACAACGAACAAAAATTTCTCGGAGATGATTGGGGTGATCGACTCGGCGTAAAGAATGAGCTGGAAAATCATCCAAATAAGGTTGAACGATATGCTTTATATCGTGAAATGCATAAGACATAGCACGCTGAAACATAGCACCTGCGTTCTTAAGACCAAAGGGAAGTTTTCTATAGGTGAAAGTACCCCAAGGACAAATAAAAGAAGTTTTATGTTGGTCCTCAGGAGCGATGTTAATTTGATTATAGCCGGAGAATCCATCCATGAGAGAAAAAATTTCACTGCCGGCACAGTCATCAACGATCTGGTCGACGAAAGGGGTTGGAAAGTTGTCCTTCAGACAGGCTTTGTTAATATCCTGATAATCAACACAAACACATATACTACCACCTTTCTTATCAATCGGTACAGGGTTGGAAACCCATTCCGTCAAAGCCACGGGATAAATAAAACCGACTTTGAGAAGTTTTTCAACTTCGAGTTTGATAGCTGCCGCTTTACGTGGATGGACAGGATGGAGGCGCTGCTGGACTGGTTTAGCGCCAGGGTACATTTTGATCTCATGCACAACAATAGCTGGGTCGATACTTGGCATCTCTTCGTAACTCCAGGCAAAGATATCACAAAATTCTTTAAACAAAGATGTGTAAGTGACAATTTCTGCTGGAGAACACGAAGCTCCAATGTGAACATTTTCAACTATCCTAGGTTTAACGGAAATATCAATGGGTATCGTGGGAGAAATATTACTAAGGTTCCCTTCCGCAAACACATCACGTGTAGATCCAGGAACGGTCGATATGATTACAACGGTTGATGGAGTCGAAATCCACTGGTAATTCTCGAGAGTGTGTTGTTCTAGAAATAGTATGGAACGATGATCCCCATCGTCCCAAGGTGTGTCAGCCATGACGAAAATGATCATCTCGTCAGTGGGAAAGACGACATGGAAAGGATCGGGAGACAACTCCTATAGAGAGGGTGTAGAAGGTGTTGTCTGTTGAATCGCATGATAAGCGGACTCGATCGGACTTAACGACATGACGTCACCGAAACAAGAATGATCTCCTGGATCAGGGACTATCCAAGGGTCAAAAGACACCAGAAGCTCATGAGGAACAACGAAGATCATATGAATAGAAGCAATGGACGGGCATAGAATATCGGGTGGTGGCGGTATGGGAAAAGTACCCATTAATGAAGAGTCTTTTAAAAGACCGACTCCAACATTCTCGTAACCTTATGGGGTTTTATCTATAAACGACACGTTGCCAGTGCGAGTATCGGAATTAAAGAAGGCAAGTTGATCAACCGTAACGACTTTTCCTTGATGAGGAAAACAGACTACATGAAAAAGTGTTGACACAACAGCACGCATAGAATCTACCTAGCTATGGCCAAGAAGAAGATTATAATCTAGGGGAGCATCGAAAACTTCCACTTCAACTTGGACTGTCTTACCTTCTAGAGTAACGGGCAACGACGGAAGAACACCGTAAGGCTTAAAACCCGAGCCATTGAAGGCTTTCAAATTATTTTTTGATTCAGTTAACGAAGGAGAGCCAATGGATTTCCAACAAGTAAAAGACATTACACACGTAGAGGCACCCTCATCAATAATAGTTCGGCAGATGTTCTTGTCTGAGACAACAACTTGTATCTGAAATGCAAGCTGTGGGGGTAACCTTGGAATATGGTATTCCAAGTCAAAGACTATCAAATTCGTATCTATAGGATCAATTCCACCTATATATTTCAACAAATCCCTTCGTTACGTAGGACAAGATTGAAGGACTTCAAGGGCAGACATCGTTGAAGGTGCTTGGGCCAGATCTTCTACAATGCTATAGTTTTGGGCCGCACGAGCATGAGGATTGAATGCCAATTTCTTAATGACACCTTTCGGAGGTCATAGGACTGTATCAAGACTCGGTCGTTCGAGATGAAGAGGACCATTCATAGGTGGATTCAGCGGAGAGGGTTGCACCAAATCAGGAGGTAAATCATCAACCTTCTCCTTAGATGGAGAATAATCTTTGGCTCTAGTTGCGATGGCAACGTCATTGTTCTTAGAATCAATGGTGCACATCAAAACATATGATGTCGTAGAAGTAGATGGTTAGTCATGAATGACCAAGGAGGCTTGTTGTTGAGACGGGAAGGGTTGGGACAATACTACCGGCGTAGAGGGTTTGGGCGTTCCTTGAAGGAACTTATTAACCTCGGCACGTCTAGGACAATCCTTCGTGTAGTGATCGTCACCACAGATAAGGCAAGGGTAGCGTGGTTTGTGCTTATCCCGATCCTCAACAGGAGGGGTTTTATTTTGCTCATTTTGATTATTATTTTTACTCTCCTTATTCTTGCCTCTCCCTTTCTTGGATTTATTGTTACCGGTCGACGTAGATTGAACGACGTTCACCTTAGATATTTTACCGGTGGGAGGAGCAGCAGATGGAGCATTTTGAACATTAGAAGATGTGAATTTCGGGGTTGTGGTTGAAATGGAATGTGAGTTGGTATGAGTAGTACCAATCACACCATCAGCTGCATGCGAGGCAACTGGAGTCGTTGAAGTGTTGGAAGTACCAAGACGAGGTAGTTTAGGTAGTAAATCATAAAGTGTTCCCATTTGTGAATAAACGAGATCAAGATACTGAGCACAACTTATAGCCTGCTCCTCTGTAACAACACCACCCATAGCAATGTATTTACCAATTTCATTTACGAAAGATTTCGTAAACCATTCTGCCAGTAACTGATCAGGGAGTTCAAGTTTGATGAGACGTCGTCTCCATCTCCACTCATGTATATGATCCGAGATGTGAGTACCTTTAGTTTGTTTAAAAGAAGTCAAGATCTCAGTTTTAGTATCGTAATGGATTGGTAACTGGTAATGTGTGAGAAAAGCCATAGCTAGGGTGTTGAAATCAGAAAAGAAACCTCGTGGCAATTCGATATACCACTTCGTAGCCGAACCGGTAAGGGTTCGTTGAAAAAGACGTAGATAAATGGAGTCATCCATTAGCGAGTTGGATGAACACCATAAATGAAAATTCATGACATGATTATTTGGGTCCTCTCCCGGCTTACCATCGAATTTCGGAATATCCGATGGAAGTTTAGCAGGAATTGCAAGCCATTGAGGAGAGTGACGAATAGGATCATTTAGAATCCTAGACAAATCTAACAAGTCCAAGGTAGCAAGGAAAGGCAACTGTCGGTTTACTTGTGGGTACTGATGGCTTTGGGGTGGAAGCCCTGTTGGCAAACCAGTAGGACCGTAAGCAAACTGTCCATAGAGGGAAGGCCCTGGCTGACTCGGTGGTGGACGGATAGGGTAGTAACCCCAAGGATTGTAACCTTGAGTTTGAGTAGGGATTTGGGGTTGAGTAGTCTGACCCGAACCCCAAATAGGATTGGTTACACCCAGATAAGGTTGGCCCACTGCAGGGACAGTTTGCTGCCCCCCAACATTTTGAGGAAATTTTTGTAGAAGTTGATTCCAATACTGAGTTTGATCAACATCGATTCCAGGTACCATGAAGACTTTCCCCTCCACAGTCACCTTGGGTAAGAACCTAGAGAGATAGGCCACTAAGGTCACCACAAACAACAGTACAGCCTGGGGGAACAGTCGTTAGTCTGATCCACACGCAAGGGCAGGGTATCTAGCCCGAAATCAACTCAAAGGCTTCCACTCATAATTGTGGGTATACCTCGGAGTGATCCCCGTAATACGTGCAATCTCTACACCGATGTAAACAAAGCAGGGTTAGTAACTCTGCCAACACCAATGCGACCTAGTGCTTGACCCTTGTGTTAGAAGGGCGTCCCAGAACAATATGTTGCAAATGGAATTTAACACTCCCTAACTCAAGATGCTATTGTGTGTTTTTGAGCTTTTGGAGAGTGTATCTCTCTTCCTACTCCAAAGCACTAACCTAGCTAAATGTTGGTGTAAAAGAGCCCTAGAAAAGAGTTACTAGATAAATTTTAATATTACGCAATGTTTTTAAAAGCTGTTGTTTACTCAAAGGTAACAGAAGTGACACTCATGTTGTATGACTCTGACCCAAATAATGCAAGGATAATGATGAAATATAATTCTTTTCATTCCATGAATCCTAGTTATGGGAGAGAGAGAAAATTTTCCAAATCAATCTCAATACCGCAATGCAATGCACAATTTCCTTTCAGATGTCAATGCAAACAATCATTTATCAATGAACAATCTCTATATGTCTTTTTCAAATACTTCAATAAACTCTAAAATTCGATTTTCAATGTTTTCGAAAAGACAAAAACAAAATCTTGAAAGAAAACTTGTTGTTCACTTTCCAAGAAGAACTCTGATAAATGAGAAAAGAAAATCAAACCATAAATAATCAAACGATAACAACCCAACCAACACTTTCAATGAAAGTAGAAACAAAAAGAAAACTAATGAGTCTTCTCAATGCAAAACATTCTTTTGAACCAACAAGCAAATGAGAAACACCAAGCACTTAACTCTCAACCAATCACTGGTTCTTAGCCAATCCGACACACTCAACTCCAGAAGTCAAAGAGAATGAAAATGCCAATAAGAGCCAAGAAATGAAAGTCAAGCTACAAAAGACAAGAAACACCTTGAAACCCTAAAACAGTTCAAGCATGCAAACTAAAGCAAGAGATGTATCAATCAATGATCCAATAAGCCTATCAGAGGTGAATCAACTGGTCTGAACAATCAAAACTTAAATTCAAATTTTTCAAAAATCTTGCTCACAGGCAAGCAGTGTAACATAGTGCGATAAGATAGGATTCTCGTAGGCAACCTTATAGCAAGGTGCGAGGTGTTCGCACTGGACCCTATATGCAGGGCGCGAACCTGACTAGTTCTCGCAGGCTGTAAATAAACACAGTGCGAGAACTCCTGAAGATAATAAATTTTTTGAAAATGAAAGCAAAATTCAAACAGGCTTATAGACCCAGAAGGTCTCTCAAGATATTATGAGGACTCAGAGACTGATAAAACAGGAGAAAAAAGAAACTAGAGAAAATGGCCACAAGAAAAACTCAAAAAACCACAAAGAAAAAAGGGATAGTTCCCCAGTGGAGTCGCCAATTTTGTTTCAGGATTAATCCGTAAGTGCGGACACAAACCGATCTCCCTAGATCCACCTGGATCTAGAACAAAACAGGACAGAATAATACTCTTTCCCTAGATCTAGACTATTGAATGAACGAAGAGGTAAGGATCATGAGCATACCTTTATGAACGCTTCCTTAGGTCTCTGTTGTTCCAATCTTCGCTCCAACGCTCTTGTGCCGTTCAGATCACAATAGTACAAACTAATCGAAGTGAAGGAAGATCAATATATTCAATAGCTAATCTATACATATGATCAAGGAGTTATGTAATAAAGTGACATCATCTTTATGGGAAAGGGACATATTACTGTATTAAATTGATAGAAAGTGAAACTTACAACCTGAGCCTTGATGTTGTAGATCTCCTTTCGATGGCTTCTAGCTCTGACACACACACTTTCTCATGCATGAAGAAAATCAACCACTTTTTATGATCTTACTAGTGTCTCTAGCTGCTGTAGCATCAGTCCTTCATACAATCTTACACTAATTCTCCAATCAATCTCTTGCTAGTTTTCTTCCAACCTTTTCCATAAGAATTCCCCTCAATATATAGGAGAAAATAGATTAGTTACTTGGATAGGAATGATCCCAAGATATCTAGAATGCCAGCACCTGAATAACCATTCGAAAGCCAACTCATCCTTCTAGAAGATTCCCTTCTAGAAGGTTCGAGAATTTATCTTTTTCCTTCCTTTGGAAGATGTTCGCACCTTGAGAGTTAGGTACAGTGGGAACCCCTCGCACTCCAGCTTACTGTAGCCTGCGAGAATCAAGCATTCTCGCAGGGAAATATATAGGTAGCCTACGAACCTTCTTTAAAAGCATGATTTCTGGAAGCAGACAAATGTAACTTTTCTCAGGAAAGTGTTCTTAGTAAAGAGCTTGATTTTCCATCATCATAACATTATCAGGATGACCAAAATTGTGGATAACACTTAGGGGCTGCATTTCTTTGGTATGATCCAATGACAGAGGCATATCATACTTTATTACTTCCTTGTTATGCTACACAGTTGAAGTCAACGAAATGTATTTCTTTAGAAATTATTGTTTAGATTGCTTAAATATTTCCTTCTCGTTCTGTGCATTGATCTGCTTCCTTGGTTCGACATTCTTCTTCACCCACTAATGTTGTACTGGATCTTTTTGGACTGCGTCATTTCCTGGTTTATCTCCTCTGTGCATAAATATGTTGATGTTTCTTCCATCATCCCACACATCCGCTAAAATCCATTGAAAATTATGATTGTTTAGATTTCTCTTTTCCTGGATCTTCCCTAATAACTTAGGACATTCTTTCGTGTCATGATCAGATGTGAGACAATAGATACAAGTCATTGGTGGAAGTGGACATTCTCTTGCATAATGTATTCATTTTTTATAGTTGCGACATACCATTGGTCCTCTGCCTCTTCCAAAGTCTTGTCTTGCTTGTCCTCCGCCTTTGCAGCCATCTCGATCCTCTTGCGGCACATTATACAGAGGTGCCTGATTTTACTCGTTTTGTTATAGATTTCACACCATAGTCTTCATGTTGGTAATTCATTTGTCATTCCTGCCGCCATATACTGCGCGGATGTTGGGAATTCGTTATTATGGTGTCCTTTTGTCCTGCATGTGGTACACCAAACAACTTCTCGTTTTTCCTTACTTTTGTTTTGGTTTAGCTAGAGTGTTAAGTTCTTTAGATCCTCCTTCAACTCTTTGATGGTTGGATCCATCTTCTGATATTGGTTTTCTTCCAGTTGCAGGGCTGCCTGCAGAGCCTCTGCCTGTGTCTGAAACTTATGTTGTCGCAATGGATATTTTAAGTGTGGTAATAATGAATTGACAAACAGGTGTCTATGCTGCATATCCTTCATGAGGTATTTCAATTTTCCTTTCATAAGCTTGAATCTCTTGTCAATATCCCATATAGATTCTCCTAGTTTCTGTCTAATTTCTATCATCTTGTTCATATACTGGTCCTCTGAACTTGGCTTCTGAAAATCATTTATCAACAATTTCTTGATGTTTGCAATTGTTCTGGTTTTCCCTGGTGGATAGTTTGTGGCTAAACTCATATACCAATCTAGTGCACGATCCCTTAGTGTAATCGCTAGCTATGCAAGTTTAATGTCCTTGTCTGTGATCTATTTTTCTTCCCAGATCTTCTAAGAGATAAACAGGTTCTTTTTTGGGTCCTCCAACGCTTCTCCTTTGAATTCTAGTAACATGAATTTCGTAAATCTGGGCTTCAGGATTTTCAAATGTGAAGCATGAAAAATCCCTCGGAGGAAAATCGCCAAAGCGACGTGTCAGGTTCTTGGTGTTACCCATGATTTTGGTCATCATGATGGTGTATTAATGATGGTGTACTTAGGCTCTTCATAAGAACTTTCTCCTGAGAAAAGTTACCTTCATATCTTCCCAGAAAAGCTACTTTTGAAGAGGGTTCACAGGCTGTTAGTATACTAGAGTGCGAGAATGACCCATTCTCGCAGGTTGCTTTAAGCCAGGGTACGAGCTTCTCACACTGTGTTGAATAGCTAGGGTGTGAACTTGATGTCAATATTGGAAAAAGGTGAAATCTCGATGGTTCTAGAAGGGGATCTTCTAGAAAATGGATTGGCATTCGAATGGTTATCACTTTACTAGTTTCCCTGATTTGGTGGGATCATTATCATCCATGTAACCATCTCTTCCTCTCTTATATATTGATGGGATTCTCATGGAAAAGGTAAAGCAAGATTCATTGGAGAATTGGTGAAAGAATTGTGTGAAGGACCTAGCTTGAATAGGAGCTTGGAGACTCTAGCAAGTCTATCAAGAGAATTTGATCTTCTTCATACAAGGATTGAGCAAGTGTGTGTGTTGGAACCAAGAGCCATCGAAAGGAAGCTTGCGACATCAAGGCGATCAGGTTGTAATCTTTAATTTCAATTAATATAATACAGTGGCATGTCCCTTTCCCATAAATCTATTCTCAGTTTATTCTGTAATTCCTTGATCATACACATAAGTTAGCAGTTGAATATATTTTTCTATCTTCACTTTGGTTGATTTGTGTTGTCTTGGTCTCGACCTCACGAGAGCACCGGAGTGAAGCAGGAGTAACATAGACCCTAGGAAGCGATACAAAGGTATGTTACTTATTCCTTCCTACTAGTTAATTCAATGGTCAAAACTTAGGGAAAGACTCATGTCTTGTCCTGTTTTGTTCTAGATCCAGGTGGATCTAGGGAGATCTGTTAGTGTTCGCACCTACTGATTAGTCCGATAACAAAATTGGCGACTCCACTGGGGATAAGCGCAAACCACGATACCCTTTTCTTATCTGTGGTGATGATCACTACACGAAGGATTTTCCACGACGTGCCGAAGTCACTAAGTTCTTTCAAGGAGCCTCAAAACCTCCTGCTTTGGCCATTTTGTCTCAACCCTTCCTGTCTCAACAATAGGCTTAGTTGGTCATTCATGACCAACCCTCATCTTCTACTACATCTTATGTATTAATGTGTAATGGTGATTCGAAGAAGAGAGACATTGCACTTACCACTCGAGCCAAAGATTATTCTCCATCTAAGGAGAGGGTTGATGATTTACCCCCTTCCTCGGTAAAACCCTCTCCCGCGACTCCACCTACCAACAGTCCTCTTCATATCGAATGATCGAGCCTCGACGCAGTTCTATGACCCCCCCCTGAAGGGCGTCATTCAGAAATCGGCTTTCAATCCTCATGCTCGTGTTGTCTAGAACTAAAACATTGTTGAAGATCTGGCCCAAGCACCTTCTGCAATGTCAACCCTCGAAGTCCTTCAGAGTTTTCCCTCACAACAGAAGGAACTATTGAAATCTATCGGTGGAATCGACCCGACGGATACGAATTTAATAATCTTTGACTTGGACGATCACATTCCAAGGTTACCCCCTCAACTTGCGTTCTAGATCCAAGTAATTGTATCTGAAAAAAACATTTGTCGAACCGTTATCGACGAGGGTGCCTCGACATGTGTCATGTCTCTTACCTGCTGGAAAGCCATTGGCTCTCCCCCTCTGAACAAATCCCAGAACACTCTCAAAGCCTTCAATGGATCCAGTTTTAAGCCCTACGGTGTCCTTCCTTCGTTGCCCATGATGCTAGAAGGCAAAATAGTCCAAGTTGAAGTGGAAGTCTTTGACACTCCCCTTGATTACAATCTTTTGCTTGGTCGCAGCTGGATCGATTATATGCGTGCCATTGTGTCGACCCTTTTCCGGGTAGTACGTTTCCCTCATCAAGGAAAGGTTGTTACCGTCGACCAACTAGCCTTCTTTAATTCCGATACTCGTACTGGCAACGTACCATTCATCGCTAAAACCCCACCAGGTTATAAGAACGTCGGTGTAGGCCTTATCAAAGAGTCTTCGTTAATGGGTACTTTCCCCATTCCCCCGCCTGATGTTCCACACTCATCTATTGCTTCCATCAACATGATATCCACTTCGTCTCATGAACTTCCTGTGTCTCACGACCCCTAGATAGTACCTGACCCTAGAGATCATCTTTATTACGGCGACGCAATGCCGTTAAGTCTGATTTAATCCGCCTATCAGGCCATTCAATCGACAACCCATTCTACCCCCTCTCTTGATGAGTTGTCTCCCGATCCTTAAAGTGTCATTTTTCCCACTGACGAGATGATGATGTCTGTCATGGAGGACACCCCTTGGTACGATGGGCATCATCGTTCCATCCTCTTTCTAGAGAAACATACCATTGAGAACTACCAACGGATATCAACTCCATCGACCGTTGTCGTCATTTCCACCGTTCCCGAGTTTGCACACGATGTGTTTTCCGAAGGGAAATTAAGAAATATCTCGCCCACTATTCCCCTTGACATATCCATCAAACCTGGGATTGTCAAAAATGTCCATATTGGAGCTCCATTTTCTTCTGACGAAATCGTCACCTACACATCCCTATTTAAATAATTTCATGACATCTTCGCTTGGAGCTATGAAGAAATGTCGGGTATCGACCTTGAGATTGTGATTCATGAGATAAAGACATACCCCAACGCTAAACCCGTCCGGCAATGCCTTCTTCCTGTTCACCCACGTCAAGCAGCTTCTATCAAGCTCGAAGTCGAGAAACTTCTTAAAGCCGACTTTATTTATCCAGTGGCCCTTACTAACTGGGTCTCCAATCTTGTCCCGATCGACAAGAAACAAGGCACAATTCGTGTATGCATTGATTATATGGATATCAACAAAGCTTGTCCCAAAGACAACTTTCCTACCCCCTTTGTCGATCAGATCGTCGACGATTGCGCCGGAAGTGAAATCTTCTCTCTAATGGATGGTTTCTCCGGTTATAATCAAATCAACATTGTTCCCAAGGATCAACATAAGACCACTTTTATTTGTCCTTGGGGTACATTTTCCTATCGGAAACTCCCTTTCGGTCTCAAGAATGCTGGCGCCACTTTCCAATGTGCTATGTCTTATGCTTTCCATCATATCAAACACATTGTCCAACCATATCTGGACGATTTACCCACTCACTCCATGCGATGAGTCGATCACCCAACCCACCTCCGAGCCATTTTCGTCCGCTGTCGATTCTACCGTATACGTTTGAATCCTCATAAGTGTGTTTTCTACGTAGAATCCGACGACCTTCTTGGTTTTATCGTTTCACGTCAAGGGATCCGGGTGGATCCTTTAAAGGTCGAGGCAATCCTTAACCTCCCTCCTCCTTCTACACTTCGCCAGTTGCAAAGTTTGCAAGGAAAAGCAAACTTTATTCGTCGTTTTATTCCAAATTATGCTGAGATAACTCATGGATTTACGCGGTTATTAAAATAGGGGTCCGAGTACGTGTGGGATGCCATCGCCAAAAATGATTTCGAAGCTTTGAAATTGTCCCTAACACGTGCTCCGCTTCTCTTTCCCCCCGACTACAGTCGCGATTATTTCCTTTACCTTGCTACCTCATATTACACCATTGGTATGGTTCTTGTCCAAGAGGACGATGCTAACGACGAACATGTAATTTACTACTTCAGTCGAAGTCTAATGCCTACTGAAATCAAGTACTTACATGTTGGAAAACTAGCCCAGGCTGCCGTCCAAGCCATCCAACGCTTCTGGCATTATATCCTCTCATGCAAGACTACAATGATTTCTAACTGCAACCCTATGCAACACATTCTCACACATCAATTGCTAGGGGGAAAATACTCCAAATGGATTGTGATACTCTAGGAATTTGACTTGGAATTCGAACGCGCCAAGTCTAAAAAGTCCCTAGTGTTCGCTGAGTTGATATGTGACTTTCCCTATTCTGAAACGGAAAATGTAGTAGCTGACTCATTACACGATGAATCTCTTTTCCTCATTAACACTGATGATCTTTGGTAGGGTGATATCATTATATATCTCCAAACCCAGACTTTTCGGCCAACTTTGTCTAGTAATGAGCGACGTCGAATACGATACCAAGCCCATCAATATATTATCCTCGGAGATAGTCTTTATCATCGGGGGATCGACTCCATTTTTCGACGCTGCCTCACGTTTGACAAGGCCAAGAGAGCTCTGAATGACTGCCATTCTAGAGCCTATGGCGGTCATATGTTTGGGTATTCTAATGCCCAGAAGATCTTACGAGCCGAGTATTTTTGGCCTTCTTTATTTAATGACTGCATAATCGCCATTCAAAAATGCCATGCTTTCCAGACCTATAATAACAAGATACGATCACATCCCGCTCCTCTCCACCCTATAGTCTACATTGGTCCCTTTGCGAAATGGGGCATCGATTTCATGACATGTCACCCTCACTCGGCCGGGGGGCATGGATACATTATTGTAGCTATCGATTACTTTACAAAATGGGCCGAGGCAATGCCAACATTCGACAACACTAGAAAGATTGTAGCATTATTCATTTTTAATCACATCATTGCTCGTTTTGGTGTCCCCCAGGCTATCGTCACTGATCATGGTAGCCACTTTTGAATCTTCATGATGTCCGAGCTTACTGAAAAGTTGGGTCTTCTCCATGAAAACTCAATGCCCTATTACCCACAAGCCAACGTGCAAGTCGAAGCAATTAACAAAGTTCTCATAACTATGCTCCGACGAATGATAGGGATTCACAAAACAAGTTGGCACACAATGTTGTTTTCAGCATTGTGGGCTTACCGGACATCCGTCAAGTACGCTACTGGGTTTACACCTTTTTGGTTAGTCTATGGTTTGGAAGTCGTTCTCCCAATTGAATGGGAGATACCCTCTTTAAAACTAGCTGTTGAACTCCTACCAAACGCTTCTGCTGAGGAAGAACATCTATTGCATCTTATGCGATTAGACGAAACTCGATGTGATGCTACCCTAGTCATAGAAACCCAGAAAAAATGTGTCAAGGCCCAATGCGACAAACATGTCAAGCCTCGCGTTTTCTCTGAAGGAGATCTCGTTCTCCTCTACGAACAAGATCGAGATGTGCTAGGAGCTGGAAAATTCGAAGCCATGTGGTGAGGTCCATATATCGTTAGATGACTATTGGAAAAAGGATCCTATGAGTTATTAGATTACGATGGTATCCCTTTAAGTGAACCCAGAAATGAGTTGTACTTGAAGAAGTACTATGCATAAGATCACCTATGCACAAGTACTTGTATTTTTATTGTATCATACTTCTTGTGTGTTACTATAGATTTCTTTCATCGTTATCTGGTCTCTTCCCTTATGTGATGTTGTGTTTGATTTCCAGATGTCGGAGTCTTCACTACCCTACATTGGCTTCGCTAATGGCGCTAGCTGTAGTACTTAGAATCTTGCTTCCACTGCATGGGTAATTTATGCCCCTACAAACGAACTTGTCTCTTTACAAGGTGTGTGTCTCGACCGTGCGACCAACAATATTGCAGAGTATAGCACCGTTATCGAATTATTGGTTGATGCTATCTCACTTGGAATTTGTCATTTGGTTGTACGACTTGATTCACAGCTTGTAGTACTACAATTAAGTAATGTCTATACTATTCGAAGTCCTACTTTGTTACAGGTGTATTTGCGAATTTGCCTCTTGGAGCATTATTTTGATTATATTGAATATCAACATATTCCTAGATGTCTAAATACATTAACTGATGCATTGGCTAACTATGTATTAGACATACATTTGAATCATTTATAAATCAATCACATCAATGTTCACACAACACATGATAAACCGATAGAAGCCATCTGTATATATAATGATCAAAAGAGATTTTTACAAAAAGTTTCATCCGAAGACCAAAATGTCAAAATATTAAGCTCATAGCTTCTACAAAGTGATGTCATGGATGAAGTTCACAGTACCACACGACTTCCTGGGCAACTCTACAGAGCATTCGACTCATGGACCCTGACACTCCCACTATATGGCGTTGATCACGTCGTGGAACCTCTTCAAGAGGCATGTCTGGAATATTTGCGGTCAATCCCTCCAGGTTTTGTTCCACTACTTGATAATCCTCAACATATTGTGGCGCTGACGCTACCTCTCCTCACCGCTGAATGGGAGAAGTACTGGGAGGTCGGTAAGGTCCAACATCTGTATCATCAAAAACGAATTTTGTATTTAGTCTTTGAATGAACATATAAAAACATTTGCATATGATAAAAATTCACAAAAACATTTAAAAAGAAAAAAAATTGTGTACTTCTTACCAAGGTCCCCCCACTGAGCATCCTCTAGCAGTACTTAGTCTCGATCTCCTTGGAAATCCAACCCAACATAAGCATAGTCATCAACCATCAACATCTGTGGTTGCAGGCAATCAAAGAAGGTATCATCATACCTAATAATTGGCCCAACTACGTGCCGGGCCATGAGATGACACCATCTCAACATCCTTGGATCCCTGGGAGCTGGTAAATTCCACTCAACCTGTAGCCTCAGTAATGGAACCCTCTCAAGGAAGAAGGACACTAACAAAGATCCGTACCCAAATTGCTTCAGGTTGCCTCGTCTGCATTTGGTCAACTGTTTTTTCATACTACGAAGCACAACATCTGCCCAGTTGAAAACCTGAGGTTCAATACACTCTATAGCATACTGGAAGTAACTCTCTAATGCCATGTGAGGAGTAGAGCTCCTTGCCATCCGAGCTATGGTAAAAAATATAGTACGGAGGGTCAAATCCCGTACCCCCAAAATGGCTACTTTTCCTTTCTTCCTCTCTGCTTCAGGAACACAGTGTATGTGACAGTACTCACTCATGGGCAGCCCACCACCTCTGCTACCTGTCAGGCTCACATGGTACCCCCGCCATGACAATTCAGTCAAAAAGTAAATGTCCTGAATATCTAAGGACAATGTGTGGACCCCCACATGAAATACCTACTGATCAGGATCCCACATATGCACAAGGTACTCTAACAACCTGACTTGGGCCGTCATGCCCGGGATACGAAAGTATTTCAGAAGGCCACAGTTTCTCAATGCAACAATAGTGGGTGGATGATTTCTGGCAATAGCAATGTCTTCTTCGTTATCCCTTTCACGCCATTCAAGAACCATTTTGATGGCCAATTACCTGCATAAGAAGCACAAAAAGAGGATTAGCAACTCTATTCATGAATTGGTTCTCTTTCATTGAGTAAATATTTAAAAAACTTTTGTGTTTTGTGGTTCTCGCAGGTTCCCTTTGATCACAATGCAAGAACCTCGCAGGATGCTTTGGGCTCACCTGCGAGAATGACCCATTCTCGCAGGTCCCGTGCAGCCCACCTACGAGAATGGCTCAGCGCAAGTAGGGCTCACCAAATCGACTCAAAAAATGATTTTTAACCAATGAAAATGCAACTTTAAACCATGAAAGCGTGAAGGATAAAGAGCCCACCTCACTATCGCTGACGTCTCGATGAGTGGATGCTCGTAACTCCCGTGATCTGATGCCGAACTTCAAGGGTAAAAGGGGGCTTTTTGGACTCCAATAGTGAAAACTGAAATTGATATGGTAAAAAGAGTTGTTATTTATTTATATTTACTTTTTACCATGTTATTTGAAATCTTTATAATTATTTATTGATTCAAGCATAAACCCTAATGTCCTTTTGAGTGTAACTTTTGCAGGCGTAATGGCTTCGAGGTTCATATATAGAGATGTGGACATAATTTTCTTTTCCCATCGCGTGTTTTGATTTTTTTTTATGGTTTTATATAAAACCTCGAGCTTGGTTTTTATCCGTTCTCATGCTCGAAAATACATGAGAACGTGATTGAGAATACTTTTATCACTTTTTTGGGATTAACAAGGTTATACGAAAAAGGAACCCCCTGGAGTCCTCTTTAAGCTCTTTTCAGATTCTCTAAACATGAAAAGATAGCTGAGCGATCTTTCTATTTTCACGCTCGATAAAGTATTTGAAGAAAGCATCTGGTGGGTGATAATTTATCTCTTTTTCGGTCTCATCAGACTATTTTACGAAAAAGGAACCGAGAGAGTTCTCTTTTAAGTGTTTTTCCAAACTCTATAATCATGAAAAACATTCGAGTTTTCTATCTTTGGACTCGTTAAACAAACATTGACAGACCCGTAATGGGACCGAACCACTCCTTCCTAGGGTTTGTTAAACATACTCTAAGGGACTGGTCCGAAGGATGAGCTTACATCAACAAGCATATGTTATCCTCCTCAAGCTTGTGTAAAAATAAAGAGGTACTCTCCAGAAATGGTGGGGGGGGATTTGGGAAAGGGATATGTTTTCATCTTCATATTAACCGGCAGTAAGTGTCTCTCTTGAACATGACACCCCTTGTTCATTATATTTGAAGCTGATTTGGGAAATCCATTTGTCTCTCATTCGATTTGCTACAAGGTCATTCCCTGTGTCATCTTTGAGTCAATGCTGCCAAATCATTGGTCATGTCATTCATATGTTCAGGAGAAGTCCATCAGAAACCTCAATTGAGTCGGCCATTTGCAGTTGTCCATTCTCTCCATGTCAGCCTTCCCCATGTCCAGTTCAACTTACATCATACTCTGTTTCACCTTCAAAATCTATTGCTCATTTCGTGTCATTGATGGGGGATACATGAAGGCCCTCCTGTGACGAGTTTTGTTCCATCGACTCCAACTCATTATCCAGACACAAGACTTAGAAATTATTTGGTACCTTAGAACTTGCATGCCTCAATGGAAGGTTTCCTCGCTTTCGACAGTGGGTTTAAATCATTGACCCCTGATCGAAAGATTCTGTCAGATGTTCATCTTCAACTCATTCATTCACATTCAAGGGATTGTACTAGTGTACCTTGGGAGTGATTGACATCAATGGTGATTTCCCTCACACTTGTTAACGGTTTCATCAATGACCGGTAATCAAGTTGTTTCTACCATGTTCGACTTCAACACATGTAATCACATGGTTAGATTCGTACTTTTGGGAGGCATGATTGAAGACCCTGGATATCATCTCTTTGTCCAGGTTGCGATGGGATATGTATGATCTGCAACACATAGATCCACTTTGTATGTCTTGTGGCTATGTCGTCTCAATTTGAATTTTCTCGCATAGATCCACAGTGTATTTCTGGTGGCTATGCTATATTTTGACAGCGTGGATCCACAGTGTATGATTGGTGGCCATGAACTATGTCTATAATGTCATCCATCTGTGATGTAAGTATGGGAATGCCTACCTCAAAATTAAATATGATATTCTACAGATGCTTGGTTGTTCGTAGGTTTCCAATTAGGTGCGCTCCTGGTCTCCGACATACACACACACTCAGTTTACAAAGTATTTCAGCTGTCACTGATTCCAACCTCATACTTTGGGGGGCATTCTATTACCCATGATTTTGGTCGTCATGATGGTGTATTAATGATGGTGTACTTAGGCTCTTCATAATAAATTTCTCCTGAGAAAAGTTACCTTCATCTCTTCCCAGAAAACCTACTTTTGAAGAGGGTTCACAGGTTGTTAGTATACCAGAGTGCGAGAATGACCCATTCTTGCAGGCTTCTTTAAGCCAAGGTGTGAAATTCTCTCACTATGCTGAATAGCTAGGGTGCGAACTTGATGTCAAGCTTGGAAAAAGGTGAAATCTCGATGGTTCTAGAAGGGGATCTTCTAGAAAATGGGTTGGCATTCGAATGGTTATCACTTTACTGGTTTCCATGATTTGGTGGGATCATTCTACTCATGTAACCATCTCTTCCTCTCTTATATATTGATGGAATTTTCATGGAAAAGGTTAAGCAAGATTCATTGGAGAATTGGT
>SNQJ01S0009744.1:127487-164257 GCA_010110895.2 Picea sitchensis | reverse complement strand
GCAAGATTCATTGTAGAATTGGTGAAAGAATTGTGTGAAGGACCTAGCTTGAACAGGAGCTTGGAGACTCTAGCAAGTCTATCAAGAGAATTTGATCTTCTTCATACAAGGATTGAGTAAGTGTGTGTGTTGGAACCAAGATCCATCGAAAGGAAGCTTGCAACATCAAGGAGATCAGGTTGTAATCTTTACTTTCAATTAATATAATACAGTGGCATGTCCCTTTCCCATAAAGCTATTCTCAGTTTATTGTGTAATTCCTTGATCATACACATAAGTTAGTAGTTGAATATATTTTGCTATCTTCACTTTGGTTGATTTGTGTTATCTTGGTCTCGAACTCACGAGAGCACCGGAGTGAAGCAGGAGCAACAGAGACCCTAGGAAGTGATACAAATGTATGTTACTTATTCCTTCCTACTAGCTAATTCAATGGTCAAAACTTAGAGAAAGAGTCATGTCCTGTCCTGTTTTGTTCTAGATCCAGGTGGATCTAGGGAGATCTGTTAGTGTTCGCACCTACCGATTAGTCTGATAACACTCGGGATTTCATCTCTTCATCTCTTCAGAGGCTTCAGGTCTTCAGGAACTCAATAATTCGAACTTGATATTAAAACCCACGCGATTATGGATCCTGAATGGACGAGAGTCGTTGATCTATTTGGCATGATGGATATTTACCGTTGAAAATTTATCTGTCTGTTCTCACAGTCTTAGCCTGAAATTCACTTCTCTGGATTGCTGCGTCATGTGCATGGGAATTTATTGTTCTTAGAAAAGGCTTGGTAGACCTGTGGTGAGCTCAATCAATGGTGCACATGATGACAAGCATTCTGAAACAAATATGACATGTGTTTTATCCTTCTAGAAAAATAGAAACAGAAATGCATGAAGACTCAAAAACGAATAAGGGCCAAGAAACTTAGTAGTGGGAAACTAACTTAACCAACCAGAAAAAGGAAAAAATGATGAAGGCATTGGAAAAAAGAGAGGAGAGGCAGAGGATGCATACCTAGGTTACAACATTGGCTCCAACTGAGGATAGCTCGTCCCTATGAGGTGCTAAGAACTGTATATTTGTGCCTTGATATTGGATAAGTTCTCTTACCTTTCATCACTTACCCTCGTTTCTGTCTGTCAACCCTACAAATCTGTTACTGTCCCTCATCCATAAATTTTATTGAATTAAAAACTGAGACTACACCCCAGTGCCTGCGTTGGGCTATGGAGTCTTTACTGAAACTTGAAAATGCAACTAAACCCAAGTTCCTTTTTTGGGCTATGGAGTATTCAAACAAGATACTGAAAACCAACATATTGAAAAACAATCTGTGAACTAAAAATTAAATGCTCGAACTACGAGCTTATTCTCATACTAACTACTATATTCAGTTGAAAACCAACACAATCATGTGTAATTCCACCTCCAATGAAACCAAGAAAACATTTGAATAAGAATCGTAACTATGTACAGGTCACTGTTTAGAATAATCCAAAGAGGATATATCAAATGTGAGACAAAGTTGGCAAGCATCTGGCACTTACATTTGAAAATGATGATCATGGTAAAACTTTCAACCTTTGGGATTCTGGAAAAATAAGAATCCATCTATCTCGCTATTGGATCTTGAAACTCATGAAAAGCCTCCAATTGGTTGAGAGGACAAATTTTTTGTTGTGTGAGATATGCATTATAAACAAGACTGAGTTTCTCCTGTCCTCATTGAAACAACTCATGAAAGTCATGTGATTCACAACCATAAAGGGTAGCAAAAATCCCTTTATACTACTCATATTGTTGTTTGAAATGAATGGGTATGTCTCCTGCATTGTTGGTTTGTCCATGTTCTAGCTCTAGAATGTCATCTTCAGACTTATAGATTTCCTATTGCTCAACAATTTCAGAAGGATGGGGAAAAACATGCTCGTGACCTTGAACATCACTTTCCTCACAGTAATCAAATCTTTATGAGAACATAGAAAAATAGATGTATCATAACAACAACTATTTGAGTCACCTAGAATAATGTAAGATGTATCCAAGGCCTTGTTATCATTAATTTAATCATTAATGTAATTCCCAACATCATCCTTTTGAATAAAAGGATCAGAAGAAGAATCATATGTAACTAAATCTTCCTCCACTTCCTTAATGGAAAAGTCCCCTTTACTTTCACTACTAGAAGAACTAATAAGTGACTATCAAATATGAGATTAAAATTCTTCACAAAAGTTCTCAAAAAGTAAATCAACTGGAAAAAACCCTTTACGATGCTTACTAAATGCATCATGGAACTGTTCCAAGGAAGAGATGCTAGAAGGGGACAAGGATCGATACCACTCACAACCATCTCCCTCTAATGATTACATGAACATATTCATTAGTACATACTCATGATGTATTCCCCACTGATGCATGAGTTCATGAAACTCAAGAAAATGCTTAGAATGATTGTCATCTCTATGTTCTCTAAATCTGGGAAAAAAATCACCCCACTCATCTATATTAGGAACATTATTTGGAAAATCAAGAACAACAGAGAAGTTTATAGGAGAAAACCTCTGAGCCAAGATGGCTTCCATCTGAAACTATGAATTCTTAAAACTGTGGAGTCACCACTGGATTCTTTAACCATGGAGTCACCAGGTGAATGATATGCAGTCTGACTGTGTCTGGTCTTTGTTCACCATCAAAGATCATATTTGATCATTTTCATTCTCCTAGGGAAAGATATTTCGTTACAACGTTCCCCAACAACGGCTCCAGAAGATGTTGGTCTGAAGGTCTGCACTTGACTACTAAAGGGAAAAGCTAGGGAACCTATTAGTTTATAATGATTGTTTCTTTAAATTTTTGTTGGTTGGTCAAAGGGTTATTCTATAAAGACAAAGGCAAGGTTGGGTTGCCAGAATGAGGGCCCTCCTTGGTTGATGGAACACTAATGACAGACCAGTGAAATAATAGAAAACAAAGAGAAACAACAAAATACTCAATGAACAATATGCTGCAAGAAGTTCAATACTTAAAATATCATTTCAAGACATCAAACATGTATCAAAACACAATAACTCCCACAGGTTGTAGAAACAAATTCTTTACCAAAGCATTAGTTGTTTGATAAGTTGCATATCAGTAAAAATAAGTCATACAATAGCTTAAAGGAAATGAAATGTACGTTGCACAAATCAAAAACTATATTCAATATAAGAATAAAAACACATGAAGAGTTGAACGAAACATTGTTATCAAGAGTATGTTCACCAGGTAGAGAGATTTAATCCATGCATAAAATGGGTCCAACCAGTCTGTTGTATTGCTCTTCTTTCTTCAAAATATGACCTCTACAATATCCAAAAAATAACTATTTAAAAGAGGCATAGAGGATCTTGTACTTAGGGTACCGAGACCTTGATCTATGGAGATATTCGTAAAACAAAATATTAAATTCACTAAGCTCCCTAAATTAAAAAACAAGAGTTGTTCTTATCACACACAAAAGACCACTCTTACATCGAATCTAGGAAAATGTTGCACTTAATAAAATGAAACTACTACTGTCTCCACGACAAAAATGATGCATGTGATGGAGGAACTGAGTGGCCTAAAATAGGCCTCAGAGTGGTGGAACAGGGCTCTGTGTTGAATGACAACATGTCTGTGAGCTATTGGAGGCCACTGGAGATAACCGATTGCATGAATAGAGTTTGCTGAAGTGTTTATGGCACTAACCTACATCGCGTTGTGATTGAGACTTAGATATTTTTCCACAGCTTTCGGAAGCTAAGAGAACTCTGTATTGACCCATCATCTACCATATATACCTGTGAAATAGCCTTGTTGGAATGGTTTTCGGATCATCGGGCATGAGGGGAGACATGGAGGTTAGCATCCCATCGGGAGACGGGATGAATGAACACGAGGGTAGATGACGTGTAGTGGGGGATATATGTGGTGCAAAGGGATAGGAGGAGTAGATAGGTTGGGAAGTGAGTGGAGAAGAGGTGGAAAAAGGTGAGATGGGGCAGTATTGAAAAACAACCCGGGAGGAACTCAGGGGGGGGCGTNGGGGGGGGGGTCCTATTTCTTGAGGATCCACCATGTTAGGTAGGGACCACGATGAGGAAACCTCTTACTCAGACCCTCCCCCAAACGTTAAAGGTAGAATGGTCGGAGTGTTCCGAGTTGTGATAAGGACCATCGATCTGGAGAGGTGGGCCACTACCGATGGAGATCAACATGGGGTTTAACGAAGGACAAGTGTCGAGTGCTGAGAGGAGAGAGAGTAGTGAGTGGGATGAGGGGAGATGATGTGTGCGGTGATGCAGTGAGATGATTTCATTCAAGCATGTGATTGCGGGAGGTGTTGAGGGTGGTTTGGATTCAGACCACCTTTGGGCCCATAATTCACCAGAAGTTGCCACATACCCTTCCAACAGAACCATGGTTTAAATTGCGGGACCACTCTGTAAAATTAACGTACGAGAATTTTGTGTCCCCACAATGAACTATAGTCATCGATGGTTATGATCCTAGATCTAGGTCACATTTACCTACTGCAAGGATCGACGATTTGCATTGACTTGGGATCAATGGTCCAGATTCATTTCAGACTTTTGGGGTTCGGGTGTTTTCAAAGTGAAACATGAAACATCTCCCAGAGGAAAATCTCCGAAGTGAATGATTTGTTGCCATGTGTCACATTTTATGTATGGTATAGATTTACTTCAGGACTTCAGGTCCTTGGCTCTTCGAGACTTTCGAATATGAAACCTAAAAATCTCCAAGAGGAAAACCCCCGAAGTGAATGATCTGTTGTCGCATGTCGTGATCGATGAACAGTCCAGATTCTCTTCAGATATCCGGGCTTTAGGATTTTCAAATGTTAAGCATGAATATCTCCCAGAGGAAAACTCTCGAAGTGGACGATCTTCTTCCACGTGTCTTTGTTGATGTATGGTCCTGATTCACTTCGAGACTTTGGGTATTTGGTTCTTCGGGAGTTTTGAATGTTAATCGTGAAGATATCCTGGAGGAAAAATCCTGAAGTGGAGGATATTCTTCCATGTGTCTCCATTGATGAACGGTCCAGATTCATTTCATAAATCTGGGTTTTGGGAGTGTCAAATGTGAAGCGTGAAAAATCTCTCAGAGTAAAATTGCCAAAGTGACGTGTGAAGTTCTCGGCACTTCAACTCTTCGGCTCTTCGGAGACTTCGGGTCTTCGGGAACTCAGTACTTCGAACTTGATATTAAAACCCGCGTGATTCTGGAACCTAAATGGACGAGATCCGCTTATCTATTTGGCCTGATGGATATTTACCATTAAAAACATGTTTGTTCTCACAGTTTGAGCCCAAAATTTGCTTCTCTGGATTGTTGCGTCATATGCATGGGAATTTCTTGTGCATAGAAAAGGGTTGGTAGACCTGCGGTGAGCTCAATCAATGGTTCATGTGATGACAAGCATTCCTAAAAAAATATTACATGTATTTTATTCTTCTAGAAAAAAAGAAACAGAAATGCGCGAAGACTCAAAAATGAATAAGGGCCATGACACTTAGTAGTGGGAAAATGACTTAACCAACCAGAAAAAGGAAAAAATGATGAAGGCATATAGAAAAAGAGAGGAGAGTGAGAGGATGCAGACCTAGGTTATAACAAGTCTCTTTATATTATGCTAGTTTTCTCTTTTCCTCTACTTCTTTATTTTACCAAGATCTCCTTAAATTTAGATGTGATCCTATTTTTAATTGTATAAATATTCTACAAATTGAACTCACTATTCTCCAATGATTTATCTAAAATTTAGCATCATTATGCCACGCCCACATAATTAAAAGTGGTTGATATTCGTCGATCGATGCCATTTTCCACCTTTCAAAGCTAATGGTATCAATAAATGTATATCCACCACTTTTAATCTCAATGCATCATACTTTTTAGGAGCATCATATTGAAACATAGCTCGTTCGTAATCCTTGAAGAAGATCAAAAAGTAATAAAACCCTTAATAAACATCGTAATGCAGCGAAACCATTAAGGAATGTACAATTTGACATTAGTAAAAAAACATGAATGTCATAATGCAACATAACCATTGGGAACATCAGAATTGAACAAAACCCTTATGGAACGTCTCAATGTGACAAAACCATTGATGGATATTACAATGTCATGCAACCATTCATGAACATGGCAGTTCAACATAAGTCAACCAACATGAATGTCAAAATGAAACATAACCATAGTCGACCAAAGTCAACCTTGGCCAAACATAGCATTATGGTCACCCATGGTCAACCATAATTAATCATGGCCAAGAATGGTTAACCCAAGTCACCTATGGTTATGTTGATATATGCCTTGTGACATAACCCAACCCTTCATGAATGTTGCAATGTGATATAACCAATGAGGAACAAAAAAAATCCTTATAAGCCAACCAAGATGAATATCATAATGCATCAAAACCATTCAAGAACATCTCACTCAACATAACCCCAAAGGAATGTTGCAATAAATGTGATGTAACCATAGATGAATGTAGTAATTCGACATAACACAATGAAGATAAACATCGCAATGCAACATAATCATTGGACAACATCACAATCCAACATAACCCTTGATGAACATCGCGACGTGACATAACCCTTAACAAACATCACAATGTGATGAAATTCAACCATAATCCCTTGACAAATGTCACAATCCAACATAACCCTTGATGAAGGTCACAAACTAACATAACCCTTGATGTCACAATGTAACATAATCATAGTCAATCTTAGTCAACCTTGGTCAACCATAGTCAATCTTAGTCAACATTGTTCAACTATAGTCAATCTTAGTCAACCTTACTCAACCCAATTCACCGATGGTTATGTTGATATATTCCTTGTGACATAACCCAACCCTTCATGGATGTCACAATGAAACATAATCAATGAGGAACATAAAATTTCCTTATAATCCAACCAAGATGAATATTGCAATGCATCATGACTATTACGAAATGTCTCATCAAAACATAACCCTTAAAAAATGTCGCAAGGTGACATAGCCCTTAATAAACATTGCAATGTGATGTAACCATAGTAGACAAACGTGGTAATTCGACATAACACAATGAAGAGGAACATCAAAATGCAACATAATCATTGGGGAACATCACAATCCAACATACCCCTTTACTAATCTCGCAATCTAACATAACCCTTAATGTTACAATGTGTCGAAATGCAACCATAATCCTTTGTCGAACATCACATTTCAACATAACGCTTGATGAACATCACAATCTAAGGTAACCCTTGATGTCACAATCCAACATAACCCTTGAAAAACATTGCAATGTGATGTAATCCAATATACCACCATTCACGGATGTCACAATGTGATGAACATTGTCAATGTCGCAATGTGACGAACATAACCCACTATCACAATGTGACAGACATAACCCAATGTCACAATCCAACTTAACACTTATCCAATGTTGCAATGTGATGAAATTAGACCATAATAAACCATAGTGAACCATGGCCTACTAAAGAAAACCATGGTTGACATAAATCAACCATGATAAACATCGCTATACGAAATAACAATTGAGGAACATCACAATATAACCTAATCCTTAAGGAACATCACATTGCAACATAACCATTGAGGAACACAATTATTTGAGATAAGTCAACCAAGATAAATGTCATAATGCTACATAAGCATTGAGTAACATCTCCATACGACATTTAACCCTTAAAAAACACTGCAATTCAACATAAGTCCACCAAGATGAATGTGGAAATCCAAGATAGCCATTAAGGAACAACACAATTGTGACTTAACCCTTGGTGAATGTTGTAATGTTGCATAACCATCGAGGAACACATCAACTCCATACAATGCAAAAAATATGAATATCATGATGCATAATGACCATTCAAGAACATCTCATTGAAACATAACCACTAAGGAATGTTGCAAGGTGACATAACCTTTAATGAACGTCTCAATGCGATGTAACCATTGAGGAACATAGTAATAATTCGACATAACACATTGAAGATGAATGTCACAATGTGACATAATCATCACAAAACATCACAATCTAACATAACCCTTGAGGAATGTTACAATCTGACATAACCCTTAATGGATGTCACATTTAGACACAACCATTGAGGAACGTATCAATTCAACATAAGTCAACCATGATGAACATTGCAATGTGACATTACCATAGAAAACCATGGTTAAACATAATCAACATGGTTAATGGCTAACCATATCTACCCACAGTCAACCAAAGTGAACCTAAGTGAACCATAGTAAAACATGGTTGAAGGTGGTCAACCATAATAAATTAAAGTCAACCATAGCAAATCCATAGTAAACCATAATCAACCAAATTCAACCATAGTATACCAAAGATAAACCAAAGTCAACCATAAGTTGACTATAGTAAATCAAACATAAAAAGTCAACCATATGTTGACGATTGTCAACCATTGTAAACTGAAGTCAACCATGGTCAACCAAATTTAACGATGGTCAATTGTGGACCACCATGTTCAACCATAGACAACCATGGTCAACCAAATACAACCATAGTAAAACATGGTTAACCATGCCATCCATAGTCAACATGGTCACTAATGGTCAACCATAGTTAAATGTGGTCAACCAAATACAACCATGGTTAATAAAAGTTTAACATAGTTAACCATAGTCAACCAAATTCAACCATGGTCACCCATAGTGAACCATAGTTAGACATGGTCAACCATAGTCACACACGGTCAACCATAGTCACACATGGTCAATCGTAGTCACACATGATCAAACAAAGATACCCATAGTAAAACAACGTCAACCATAGTAAAACATGGTTAACCATGGTAAACATACTCACAATGGTCAAGCAAAGTAAAACATGGTCAACCATAGTAAATCTTGGTCAACCATGGTTAAACATAGTCAATCATGGTCGACCATAGTAAAACATGTTCAACCATGTCATCCATCGTCAACTACATTCAACATGGTGATCCATAGTCAACATGTCACCCATTATTAACCATTGTCAACCAAATTTCAAGGATAGTAGACCATGGTTTACTGAATTTAATCATAGTAAAAAATTGTCAGACATAATCAACCATGTTTGATCAAAGTCAACTATGGTCAAACATAACCAAATGTGTTCAACCATAGTCAACCATGGAAAACCATAGTTTAACAATGTGAACCATAGTCAACCATGGCAAACCATAGTCTAACATGGTGAACCATAGTCAACCATGGAAAACCATAGTCTAACATAGTGAACCATACTAAAATATCATAGATATTTCCTTATTATTTATATTGATATTTTAGTTTACAAATATACTAATCCTTTCCACCCATGTTGATTGTAAACTGACATAATGAGATAATTAAAATTGGTTGATATATGACATTGATTGACCATATATCAAGCACTTTTAATTATATAATTGTGTTAGTAATAAATATTACATTAATTGAAATATTCAAGGTGTGATGCCCGGAGGCTCTGTGGCTAGGGTTCCCTAGCCGCATCCTTTGATTCTCTGTGGCCAGATTTTTCTTTGGCCACATCCTCTATCACAACTCTTGAGTTCGTCATTTTGCAGGTTTATTTTCTTTTATTTGGAGCGTCTCCCCTCTCACTCCCCTTCCTTTTTGGACTCTATCGGTTGTCGAATGATGGTATCGATTTGTGATCGCACCTTCGAATCCCCTAGACACTTCTTGTGAGTCTGATCGGGTGTGGATCTAGGGATGTTTTATTGGGTTTGTTGGGATTCATTTTGTGGATCCGTTTTGATTACAAATACCCTTGATTCGGTGGTTTATGGGGGGTGCGTAGATCATCTTCTTCTCTTTCACAAATTTCATTTTTCCTAGTGTGATGTATTTGGATTAGGGTGTGATGTTCATGATCTGGTGCATTGCAGTGTATTTCCTCTTGTTTATGCTCCAGATCTGGAACTTTGTTGTTTGATCTATTCTGGTTGATCAACCTTCGTGAGTGGGAGGATCTGGGGTTGGTTCTTGGTGCTTGGTTATTCCTCTTTGTTCTACTCCTGGTATGTGGTTCCTCTCTCTAGTTTCTTTGGTTTGTTCAGGTTTTGATGTATGCTCAGATCTAACTCCTATTGGTGGTTGTTGGTTTTTTTTCTCTAAGTTATACCTTTAACATGATTGAACCAGGTTCAAGTCTACCAGGGTTCCAACAAATCCTCTAAAACTATTGGCCTTCCTGGTAAACCACAAGGCAATGCAGTACACAGGGTGTATCGCGCAGTCTCACCCAAGATAGTCTTAATGGGTGACTACAATAATCAGGTGTTTGTAGTCCAGGATTGAATGGAGATCTGAGAAGTGTGTGCTGAGAGTTCTATTTAACTTATTAAACAAATATAATGCCATTCCCAATTATGCATGTAAGGTAATTAGCTCATTCATTGATCATGCTAACATCTACTCACAAAAAATAAAAGAGACACAAGCATTCAATCACATAACACAGGTTTTACCATGGTTCACCCCCCTTGGGCTACGTCCATAAAGATCTAGCTCTCAAGCTCTTATATTATGGTAGTTCCAAAACTACAATGCCACGCGCTTTACAATTCATTCTCAGCAGGGATGAGATTTATCATGGGGTGGAATAGATCACACAAGGCTCCTCAGCCTGTGATCTAACCCTCTATATCTACCCTTCTGACCCTGTACAACTCAACAACTTACAAAAGTAGGTCGTATGACCGAACTATTACAACTAGTTATCAAAACAGGACTCCTCCGTCATCTCTTCAGACTCTCTAAAACCAACCTCCTCTAGACCTCCTAGGTATATATATTTATACATTTCGGGCTCATCGACCATTACAATGTATTACAAAAACTGTAACCCTAACATTGTTAGGTCTTCCATGCATGTGCGCATGCTTCTCTTCCTTCCAACTGTCGTTTTTCTTGTGCATGCCTTTATTCCCAAAATAACCTTTCTTTCTAATTTGGCCTGCTTGAAATAGGCCCCCAACACTAACATGTCACTAGTCCCGAGCAACCTAACCCCTATGTTCTTCATCGATCTCCCTTGTGATTGCTTGGAACTTCTCCATGAGATCTATTGCTTTTGTTTGGGCCTACGCAATATTCTCCTTCAGTGTCTCCAATATCTATTGTGCAATCTCGTCCCTAACCATCCTTGTACATTCTGCCTGGGTTTGTTCCATGTATGTTTTTGATTTCTCTGCCTTTAAAATAAACTATGTTTATTGCTCCTGGAGAGGTTCCATATCATCGTGGCACTCCTTTTTTTGTGTCTGCGCAGTTATGATTTTTTCCTGCAGTTTCTTCATGTCTTGCACCCCTTTGATGCACTCTGTGACTAGAATTTTTTTCTACCTCTTCTTGAGGTCCTCGATAGCTACACTTATCCTCTATCCTTCCTAGTCCCACTGCTAGACCTTCTGATCCTCCTCCATATTTTTCCAAAGCTATGCTTCTTTCTTGAACAAGTCATCGTCGCGTGGTCTTGTCATTCTATCTCTTGTATCTGCATTGTTGCCTCATGTTTCCTTTGCTCCCTCACCTTCGGTGGAGTGGTAGGCGTGAGTTTCTCTTAGCGATTATCGATCTCCTATTGGTATTGATTGATTGTCTGCACAATCTGATCAATCTTCTCTATCGTCGTCAGTTCGATCGTCTGCGTGTTCTTTGGGATCTTCACGTAGGCTATGACCACTTTCTGCTCTAATCCCTTCACTTGTTCCTTCTCATATTTGGTCTCGATCTTGGCCTGCTAAAGTACCAATTGCAACTCGTCCCGATCATCCTTTATCTGTTGTAATTCCACTATCTCCGTGAGTGTGTGAGACTGTACTTCTTGTGTAACGCTGACCTGCATTTTATACAAGGCCTTGGTTGGTATCCGCGACAATATCAACTGTAGTTGAGCGAAGTCCTTGAGGGGTGTCTTCCAAACAATTGTGTCCATGCACAACATGTTGGGTGTGATGTGAAATGTTGAGCTCGATTGTATTGTCATATGGATCCTATCCTGCTCACTTGATCCAAATTCACCTCCTATATGTGACGCCGACGGGCTCGTTTCTACGCTGCTTCCAACTGCCCACGCTTCCCCGATATTCCTAAGGAGTTGTTGCATGTATGCCATCTCTTCTTCAATTATTTTCCTTTGGCATGAAACATTATCAAAATCCTTGAATGTGCGATCCTAGACCATTTGGGCCACCATGCTGCATCATCCTCAGTGATCATGTATTTTGGGGGCGTTTTATGTGCCTTCGTCTTCTTGCATGCACCCCCTGTCTGGGTGGTTGTCCTCTTCTTTAATCCTTTCTCTTGTGGAGTAGCACTTGATGTAGTTTCATGTGCTACCTCATCCTGTTTCTATTGTACTTATGTTTCCTATGTGTTGTTCTTCTTGCCCGTCGAGACTCCTATTTTGGATGTCCCCCCTTTCATCGGTTGTGGCTTGTTCTCACCTGTCCTTGGTTTTTTTGGGCACTGTTACTTCCTTGGGTTGTGTCTATTCCTACCCTACTTCCTCAGCATGTGTATGTTTGTGTCTTACCTCCTCCTCCTCTATATCTACAGGCATTTCTTCAGTGAGGACTGGAATCCTCCATTCGTCTTCACAATACTTAATGGCCATTTGTATGTCCCCCTCCGTGATGCAATAACACAGTTGTAGCCATTGATTGTCAGGGTCCTTTCGTGCCTGGATCCACATCGCATTTCTAGTTTCTTTGAAGTTGGCTATGCCTTGATAGTGTGCAACAACTTCCAGTGTTATCCTCCAAGTGTTTGCAATTGTGTCCTATAATTCGTGGAGATATTTTGCAAATATAGTTTCATTTTCTTTTCTACTATTAGCTTCTGAAGTGGCTCCACATGATAAGTATTGCGCTCTATAGCAGCGTTTGGGTCTAGTGCCAAAGAATGAGTACTTCATCTCCTTCCATCCCATCATGGCTATCAAGATTAGTAGCCATGAATAATGAAATTATGTCCCCAGTTCCTGTGCATCCTTGTAATCGTCTAGAAATATATTCAACAAGTAAGGGGCTCAATTGAGTGTGGTTCCCTCAACATACTGTGCTACAACTGCGAAAAACCCGGCTGATACTTCCTCCTTGTGACATTGTTTGAGCAACTTGCATGCCATAATTTGTGTGGCCATTATTGTCGCGATGTCACTAATACACTTGATAATGATTCTACATGAACCCCTTTCGGTGTCATATTTCTTCTTCATCTCCTCGGCTAGTGATTTCTCCTTTTTTTTCCCTCCAGGAACTGTGTGGGATCCATGCCCTGTGATGGCAGCCCTGTGATGTGTGCAATGATATCTACGTCTATTGAGACGAGTTGTTCCAGCCACATATATCCTCCATGCATGACCGCCATCAACTATTTGACACAGTTTTTTGCATACTGACCTCTCCCAAAGTGTGGTAGGTCCAACCGACCTATAATTCCAGTTTTTTCCAGTCCTGCTGCCCATTGAACTAGTTGATAGATTGGTTCCCCAAAGGGTCCTATACCTATAGTCTATAGGTAGACCTGCTTAGTGAACTCTGGGAACTTTTCTGTGTCCGTTACACCATGGTATGAGTACCTCAATTTCTCTACATAACCTAACAAATTTGTTGGTACATGTACCCCTTCTGGTATGCATGGAAAAAAAATTGTTGTGGTAGGTTGTCTGCATGGTGACCTGGGTACCGTTGGCTTGTCCTTTCGAAGTGGTGGTTGACTTGAGGTCTCAAAATCCATTGTTCGTTCTTCGGCATACCGCTCTAGTCAACCAGTGACATCTTCCACTACTCCCTCTTCTAGCTGCTCTGATGTGGTTATCTGTTATCCTTCTGGCGTGGCCATTTCTTCCTAGTTTGGAGCCGTTCCATTGACTCTTTGGGCTTATATAGGGTTTTCAGGTTGCTCTTGGTTTCCTGTGTCCTCATTTTGTCATCCCTACCCCTTTTCTGACATATCGATGTCCATGCCCACAAGTTTTGTCTGCTTGGTTTCTTCCTCAATGGGTGTGTGGATTCCTAGTGTTGTATCCGACGTGGGATTTCATCCACATTGATGACTTCCGACAGTTGATATGGTTGTTGTTTGCTTCCCTATGGTTGCAATTGTTCTCTGGTCCTACCTCGGGGTTTTCTGGAAGTATGGCTCAATCCTCCTTGTTTAGGTGGTGACATGGTGGTAAAATCTTGTCATTCTCCAAGCTCAGTGGCCTTTGAAATCTATGAAACCTTCACTCTTTGCTGCATATGCTCTATCGCTCTGTTCCCTTTCCAATTGTGCAATATCCTTTCCGCTCTGCATTCTTGCTTTATATGGGTGTCGTGTGAAGCTTGACGGGTACGTTTCTACGATTATTTATTAAATGAACTGTCGGTTCCTTCATACGTTCCATTGATTTCCCTTGTCGTCTTTAGTTGGCGTGATTAATGCGGCGTCCCGTCAATCGTTTTTGGAATTCAATTCTTCTAGCCTCCATCAATTGGTGCTTCTTTTGTTGTATCTGCTTTTCCTACTTATTTTCATTTTGAATTGACTGTTGGCCTTGTCTCCATCGGGCTCATATTTCCAAGTGTGCATGCTCCTTCCCGTTTTGGTGCACTGTGCCTCCGTTGGTACCTTTTTCTATCTTGTACTATATATATATATATATATATATATCCCACTGCACGGTGACTTTTAAGTTGCGGGTAGTCGATTGTACTTGTATAGCTTCAGTTGACTTCCATTGATCATCCCTTTGATTTATATGCCTCCTAAGTCCTTCAATAGTAAAAGTCCCCCATGTGTGACAATTTTTACTTCATATGGTCCTAACTAGTGAATTTTGATTTTTCCCGTATGCTGAATGGATTTATCGTCATACATCAACACTAAGTCTCCTGCCTTGAAAGTTTTCCTCTTGATATGTCTATCATGCCAATATTTGTCCCTTTATTTCCAAACTTGTTGGTGGAACCCTTCTAGGATCCTATATTCCTCCATGATCATCAGTTGATTCAACCTATCCTGTACTATGCCTCATTCTCTCATGTTCATAATTGCTTCTACGTGCATACTGGGTACCAAATATTCTAATGGAACCACTGCTTCTTTTCCATATACCAATCTGAATGGGGTGTGTCCTGTAAACGTCTTGCATGTGGTCCTGTATTCCCACAATAATACTAGTATTTTTAGGTCCCAATCATCCCTATTAACATTACAAATCTTCGTCAGTGAATTTTCGAGGATTTTGTTAAAGGATTCTATGGTTCCATTCGCTTGTGGATGATATGGTGTACTCTTTTGGTGATGGACTTCAAATTCCTCAGTAATAACCTTAATAGTGTTGTTAATGAAGTGAGTGCCTTGGTCACTCATCAAAATCCTTGGGAAACCAAATATAGTGATCACATGTTCAAATAGGAAGTGGGCGGTTGTCTCTGCGTTGAAATATTTAACCGGTGCTTCCTCTTCCCATCTTGTTAGGTATTCTTTCATGGTGATAATGTACCTTGCTCCTGTCCTCTTGGCAGGTGGGTTAATTGGTCCCAAAAAATCTATTACCCATTTTTCAAATACCTGCAAAGTTACTTGTGGTTGCAATGGAATCTCGTCCCTTCTATTAGGTTTACCAACCCTCTGACATACATTGCATCTCCATCAGTACTCTTTCGAGTATCTGTGAATGGTTGGTCACCATAATCTTATGTGCAATACCTTCTGTGTGGTATATTTGCCTACGTAATGTCCTCCTGCTATTCCCTCATGGGATTCTACTAAAATCCCTGGTCTTTCATGTTCTATCACATATCTTCTCAAGATGCTATTTGCGCCCATTTTGTATAAGTGTCTTGCAATCAACTGATAATCTGCAACCCGGACTACCAGGTTTTTCTTCTTTGTAGTGTTGTATTCATGTGGTGCGGTCCCTGTACTCAAGTACTGAATGATGTCTACGAAGTATTCATCGATGATATGAACTGAAAATAGTTGTGCGTCTAGAAATTTGTCCTATAAAGTTTTAGGTTCCTCTCCATTCGTGACCCTTGATAGGTGGTCAAGTCCTGCGTTCAACTTCCCTGGCTTGACTATTACTTGAAATTCAAATTCTTGAAACAGTAGTAACCATCGACAAATTATCCCCCCCGAACATTGCCTTGTTGACTAGGTACTTAAGGGATGAATGATTTGTGAAAATCTTAAAATGTTTTCCTAGTAAGTAATGTCTGAACTTCTGCAGTGCATAGACCATAGCTAGGCCTTCCCTATTTGAAGTTTTGTAGTTTTTCTTTGATTTTGATAATTTTGTGCTAGGAAATGCTATAGGATGATCCAAATCCCCTTCTCCTAGTTGCACCAGAATAGATCCAAGTGATATGGCCAATGTGTCTACACGTACATGGAATGTCTTCTCCCAGTCTGGGAATACTAGTATTGGCGTTGTTACCATATTTTCTTTCAGTGTATCCTTCCTTAACAATTTATCCACTGGCGCGGTGATCTGCGCATACCCTTTGATAAATTTTCTGTAGTATCCTTTGTGTCCCAATGTTTCTCTTAGTTGACGAATAGGTTTTGGTGGTGGCAGGTTAACGATTACTACAATTTTTGCAAGATCTACTAGTAAACCCACCTTGAATACTATATGGCCCAATAATATCCCAAATGGTGTTCTGAATATGCACTTATTGATGTTTAACGATATCTGTCATTGGCTACATATTTCTAACATCATCCAAACGACCTCTACATGGTATTTCAATAGACTATATACTGTCCAATTGTCCAAGTATACCTCTAGAAACTGGTGGATAAATTCCTTAAATTAAGCTATGACTACTCTAGAAAATATTTCTAGTGCATTCGTCAATACGAACGGCCTGACCGTGTACAGGTAGGTTACCCAATCTACAACAAAAGTGGTCTTGTATTTTTCTTCTGGCGCTATCTTGATATGATGGTATCCTGAAAATCCATCGATGAATGAACAATCTTCTTGTCGTCTTACATTCTCAAACACTTCATCCGTGAAGGGTGTAGGGAATGGGTCATGTAGGCATGCATCATTCAACTTCCTCAAGTTGATGCATATTCTTATCCCGCCTTTTTTTTATCTACTGAACTACCATCGAGCTTATCCATTCTGATTCTTCCACAGGTTCTATGATGCTAGCTTCAAGCATCCTATCGATCTCAGCTTTGAATTTTTGTTTATATATCAGATTTAGTCTGTGTGGTCATTGTTTGATCGGTCTTGTGTTAGCTCTCAGTGGTATCTTCATTTCACGTAGCTCTCCTTCTATGCTCTTCATTTCTATAAATGTTGTGGGGAACAAGTCATTGTACTCACACACTAACCCTGTTATGCTTTCTACTGTTTGCTCATCCCAGTAGTCTCCAATGTTGGCCATTTTGGGATTCTCAACTGTCCCATTGTTTACTTTCTTCACCTTGATAGACACAACAATTACTTCTGATTCTAGAGGTGGAAATTCCACTTCTCTTTCGCCTTCCACTTCCTCGATCTAAATATCACGCGGGTCATCTTCCTCTGGTACTTCTTCCTGCACATGGTAGCATGACAACAGTTCTTTCAGTGTCTATTTGTTCTAGTGTTGTTCCTTTGTTATGAGTTTGACTTCTAGTTCTTGAATGAATATCACCCCTCTTATTTTCTTAAGTGATGCATCTATCTTGGGGTTCTCATGCTCGAATGACAAAGTGACTGTAAATTTATGTTGTAGTACTGGCCATCTCGTAGTTCCTCTGCGCAGTTCCTAGTCTGTATACCAGTTTGTTGGTATGCCCTCTAAGGTATGTACGAAATGATGAGGTCATTCCTCTGGGGGTGTCATTTTATACGGTTCTCTGCACTTCTCCAAGTGTTCCGCTGGTGCCTCTTGTCCATCATATTTCTACTACTGGTTGCTTTTTTGTTCTGCGCCAAACCTTATGCATAGTAATCGCTTGCATTGGTACCAATCCTTGATTGTTTTCTTGTGTGCACCCCACCATCTTGCAGGTGTGTCCTTGAGTACTATATCGAGTGCTAAGAGTCTCTGATTTTTTAACACTTCATCTTCGTAATGTGTCAATAATTCTTCTAGATTGTTTACCCCATGGAAACTGGGTGGTTACCTTATCTCTGTACCTACCCATATTATCGTGCGGTCTATTCTTGTGCATCTTCTTGTGGAAACTTTGTGTAGTCTCTGTTGTCAGTTTTCTAAACTTGTATCTGAGTCTGACATACATGAAGTAATGCTCCTCCAATAGAGTATCCCATCTGTATTTGGGTTCACGTAATCATCATATCGCGTAGTTGTCCTGTACAAATAGTCGATTTCCTCCAAGTCCAAGCAAGTAGGCTCTACAAACCTCTCCTCTTTTGATGGGTCTAACGGTGCAATGGCCTTGTATTATCCTGACTCCAATGTCATTTTTTTGTGTCTTTAAATTGATTATGGTATGGTTATCAAACACCCAATCCAAGCCGAGCAATGTTGGATATGGTGTTGTGTCATCCACTATCTCTATTACTTCGAAGTCAGATTTAGTGTGCATTCCATCCAGGTCTATTGTCACTCCTTTCAGTCTCCCAATTGGTATAACTTTGTGTTGGTTTGCTAGTTTTAGCTGAACGGGTGAATATCCTAATGTGGGCTCTCCCATACATTGCCATGTCTTCTTGGGTAATACATTGACTTCGGATCCTAGATCCATTATGATATCTCCCATGTTGAAATATCTGATGTTGGCATTCATCCTGAACTCCTTACTTGTTCTTCTCCTTGTATGTAGGTGATTGACTGTTTTTTGTTCTAGTTTTCCTTCTATCTCTATGATACATCTTTCCAACATACTTTGTAATATTTTGATAGAGGATGGATCATTTAGTAATTTTACACATGATTGCAAAAAGCATTTGATTGTACTTACTTGTCCCAGGGGGTGCATTTCTTTGGTATGATCTAATGATGGAGGCATCTTGTACTTTGGTACTTCCTTGTTATGACTCTTGTTTGGATTTCTTAAATGTTTCCTTCTCGTTTTGTGCATCGAGCTACTTCCTTGGTTTGACATTCTTCTTCACCCACTAATGTTGTACTGGCTCTTGTCGGACTACGTTGTTTCCTAGTTTAGCTCCTCCGAGCATAACTATATTGATGTTTCTTCTAGCATCCCTCGCTTCCGCTAAAATCCATTGAAAATTATGGTTGTTTTGATTCCTCTTTTCCTGTATCTTCCCTAATAACGTAGAACATTCTTCCATGTCATGATCAGATGCGGGACAATACATACAAGTCACTGGTGGAAGTGGACATTCTCTTGCAGAATGTCCTAGTTGTTGATAGTTGCAACATACCACTGGTCCTCTACCTCTTCTAAAGCCTCCTCTTGCTCATCCTCCACCTCTTTATTCAGCTTGATCCCCTTGCGACACATTATACGAAGGTGCTTGATTGTACTACGTGGTATTGCACTGAGGCTACATTGTGTTGTACTATGGCTGTGTGGTATTATATGGTTGTTGCATAGTATTATACTGCAGTTGCGTAGTGTTTTATGGGGCTGGTACTTGGTTACACTATGGTCATCATTTCTTCCTACACCCTATATGCATATGATGTCCTCTCTCTCATCAAGTCCATAGTTCAACAGTGTTTTTCATCATGGCCCACTGACTTGAAAAAGTTGCAATATGAACTCTTTGGGACTGTTTGGTACTTATCCATCATTAGGCAGTGATATGGGTCGTGACCCTGTTTCTTACAGATTTCACACCATATTCCTCCTACCATATACTGTACAAATGTTGGGAATTCGTTCTTATGGTGTCCTTCCATCCTACATGTGGTACACCAAACAACTTCTCGTTTGTCCTTACTTTTGTTCTAGTTTAGCTAGAATGTAAAGTTCTTCAGATCCTCCTTCAGCGCTTTGATGGTTGGATCCATATTTTGATATTGGTTTTCTTCTAGTTGTAGGGCTCCCTACAGAGCCTCTACGTGTGTCTAAAACTTCTTTTGTCGCAGCGGATATTTTAAGTGTGGTAATAATGAATTGATGAAAAAGTGCCTGTGTTGCATATCTTTCATGAGGTATTTCAATTTTCCTTTCATATGCTTGAATCTATGGTCAATATCCCATACAAATTCTCCTAGTTTCTATCTAATTTCTATCATCTCATTCATGTAATAGTCCTCTGAAATTGGCTTCTGAAAATCATTTATCAATAATTTCTTAATGTCTGCAATTGTTCTGGTTGTCCCTGGTGGATTGTTTGTGGCTAAAATCATATACCAATCTAGTGCACGATCCCTTAGTGTAATCGCTAGTTGTGCAAGTTTAGTTTCCTCATTCTTGATCTGTTTTTCTTCCCAAATCTTCTCACAGATAAACATGTGCTTTTCTGGGTCTTTCGATGCTTCTCCTTTGAATTCCGGTAACATGATGGTGGGATCGTGTCCTGCCATATTAAATGTTGTACTACTACCTCCGGTAAGTGTAGATACTTGACTAATGCTTCCTAAACTGTATCCTCTAGTTTTTGTTCCATGTGTATATGTACTTCCTATTGTCTTCCTTCTCCTGAAATTCGGTTGTCTAAATGGTGCTATTATTTTGGGTGTGTTAGTCGCAGATGGGTTTACGGGTTCCACAATGAAATTAATATGGATAGGATTTATGCCTTCTCTTCCTGCTCTTGGACCTCTCGTCTTTATATCGTATGTTTTGCGCATGATTTCCTCAATCTTGTCCACAACCCGAAGATCCTCTACCTCCTCTTCATCACTTGCCAAGCCTTCCCTCACGGTGACGACTCTCTTCTTGGTGTTCACCTTGTATTGGTAGGGTACTCCACTGTGTGTCTTTCCATCTCTCGCCATGATCCACTTGATCTAGTCATCGTCCATCATGATTGGGTCCAAGTCTTCCTCCTTCTTTCCTTTATCCATTTCTCATTTTTCTGTCAGTGTTTCCCCCCTTCCCCCATGCACGCAGGGAAGTTTAGTTGTTCAATTACATTGTCATTACACCTTTTTTATAGAGAAATGTCTTAATAAAAGTATACAACCATCTAATATACCTTCCTCGAGGCCCTCGTATAAACTCTTTCTCCGCTACGCTATACGACTTCATGGTATCTACAATAAATTTTGTTATAAATCCTACTACAATACTGTCAAGCCAAAAATCTACTACGCGGGTGAATTTGTTATTCACCTATTGTAACTGGTCAATCTGAACTGAGGTCCACTCTAACTGTCAGATCTGGTTTGTTGTAGGGTTATCCTTCAACCTCAATATCCACTCTTGCAATTAGTGTGGAAAATCATAGAAAAATACTTCATGCAGATCAATAAACACATACTTCTCAAGGCGTTTGCGTGGTGTTACTCTAGGGTTTTTGTTATCTTTCTGCACAAACTCTAGCTCCTTTGTCTTCAGATAGCTCTTGATATCTTCTTTTGTGGGATTCCATGGTCTCAACATCCCCTTCTGGCGACACATTCTTCTCACTTTTTTTTCATTCTATTTGGTATTCATTTGAACTGCCTTCCGCAGATCTTATCGTCTTTTAATAGATCTTTAATAGATCACATCCGCTCAATCCTATACTATTCCAATCGACAACATAACCATTTGTTGGTTTGTTTTTTCTAAGTTATACCTTTAACATGATTGACCCAAGTTCAAGTCTGCTAGGGTTCCAACAAAGCCTCTAAAACTATCGGCCCTCCTGGTAAACCAAAAGGCAATGCAGTACACAGGGTGTACTGTGCAGTCTCACCCGTGATAGTCTTAATGGGTGACTGCAATAATTAGGTGTTTGTAGTCCAGGATTGAATGGATATCTGAGAAGTGTGCACTGAGAGTTCTATTTAACTTATTAAAGAAATATACTTTCATCCCAATTATGCATGTGAGGTAATTAGCTCATTCTTTCATCATGCTAACATCTACTCACAAATAGTAAAAGAGACACAAGCATTCAATCACATAACAATGGGTTTTACTATGGTTCACCCCCCCTGGGCTACGTCCACAAAGATCTGGCTCTCAAGCTCTTCTAATATGGCAGTTCCAAAACTACAGCACCACATGCTTTACAATTCATCCTCAGTCAGGCCGAGGTATATTATGAGGCAACCTAGATCACACCAGGATCCTCAGCCTGTGATCTAACCCTCGATATCTACCCTTTTGACCCTCTACAAATCAACAACTTACAAAATTAGGTCGTATGACTAAATTAATACAACTAGTTATCAAAACAGGACTCCTCCATCGTCTCTTCAAACTCTCTAAAAACAAACTCCTCTAGACCTCCTAGGTATCTATATTTATATGATTTTGGCTCATCGTCCATTAAAATGTATTACAAAAACCCTAAACCTAACATCTTTAGGTATTCCATGCATGTGTGCGTGCTTCTCTTCCTTCCAGTTGTCTCTTTCCTCATGCATGCCTTTCTTCCCAAAATAACCTTTCTCTCTGATTTGGCCTGCTTCCAACAGTGGCTATTGATGGTATTTTTCCTCTGATCTGGTGGTGGTTGTGCTAGATATTTGAGGTCCTATCTTACGGTGTGCGGTGTTGTGTATGGAACTTTGAGGTCCTTTGAGAGGGTGTGAAGCTTCTGGTCTTCTCTTTTACTGTTGTTGGTTGAGGTCTCATCGATGTTTCTGCTATTTGGTTCAGGTGATGTGAGGGTTTTCATACCACTCTCACCTGGTCCATCCAACCACTATGGTTTTGTTGGGATTGCATTTCTGGGGTTTAATGTGGTGAGATATTTTGACCCAGGTTTTCCGGTCTATTCGTGGTTTCTCCCAAGCTTTTGTTTTTATATTTTCTTTCTGGCTTACCAACCAATTGTTGTGTCCCTTTGGGAAATTTCTACCCAGGATTGGGTCATGCTTAAGGCACCTACAAAATGTAGTTTGGCTCTGTTCTGATGAATAGAATTATGCTTTTTTCCATGGAAAAATAAATAAATATTACATTAATTGTTAAATTAGTGGAAAATACTTTATTTATGCATTATTAATACTATTAAACCATTATTAATATTATTAGATGATAAATAACTTATTTCTTATTTATTGAAATAATTTGTATAGGGTATGACTCATTGTTTTATAGAAGTTAATATTTGATTTTTTAATTGAATTATTTACTTTTTCTAACTTTGATTTATTGACTGATTCACTTTTCTTAACTTTGATTATGTTATCGATTTTGATTTGGTGTTGTCTAAATTTTATACATTTTGGTCATTTTCATCGACATAATTTTGTTCTTTAAATTGCATTTTTGAACACATAAATGGATTAAGCTTGCTGCAAAACCTAGGGGCACTAGGATTATACAGACTTATCCACTCAAATATACAAATACAACAACTTCTTACCAAATTTCGAGAAAAATTAAACATAAAATATCCCGTAAAGAAATCAAAACTTAGGACGCTCTACAATTTTTGGGTTTCATAAGATTACGAGAAAATCCAACTATCGATATTTGCAAAATCCGCCATTAAACACAAAAGTTTTTGAAATTAAGGGTTTCATTCATAGTTTTCATATGCATCACAAAGTAGTAAATTAGATTATTTGTACATGGAATAGACCATGTAATGGTATGTATGTGTATAGAGCTGCCATGAGACATAAATTTGGGCAAGCAATATTCATCTTGTTGCAGAGTCTTTAAGACTCTGTAGACTGGATGGTCGTGAAACCAAACTCGTGCACTTCACACCTTCGCCCATCCATGCTCCCATCCACAATCATCATGTCATGCATTCATGCTACCACTTGCATCCATCCCACCATGCATCCATGTTCCCATCCGCTCCTTTTCTGATTCCCGCTAACCACTAATTCCGAGGGTCCAATTCGCCAAACGACATGACACAAACCCTCATTAACCACTTACGAGATGTGAGGATATGCCTCATCAGGCTGCTTGATCACCATTGAAATATTATGTATGGAAGTACATCTACATCCAGACAATACTAATTGGAAGTTGGTGGATGTTGAGTAGAAGCAACATGGAAGTGATGAAATGATTGCATTTTTGTAGAATTGTGTTTAGACATATTTTATTTCCTCTTTAAGTGATATCATCTTATGAATTTGTTCAAGTTTAAAAAGTACATCTTGGAGGAGAATTACATTGTCACATTTTTTTTTTGCCTCATATTCTAGGTAAAAATTGAAGACAAATGAATATGTAGAAATTTCATATTTTTTACTCCCTCCCCAAATAACCAACACTCCACTATTAGTGAAAATACGTAATGAATGAACTTTTATATCTATTTGAATCTTCTACTTTGTAATTGCGTGCATTTCAATTTTTTTCCTCTTAAAGTTTAATGTGGACAATGGTTTTTGTGTACAATAAATTCAATGTAATATTTTTTTATTTATGTGAAACTAATTTTTTGGGAAGTTGAATCTTCCCAAGGATCACAATAACTATTATTTTGACAAGTTGACTCTTCCTAATCATTGCATGGGACACTTGCCTCATCTTGGAAAGTTATGTCTTCCCAAAAATTTGATATCTTATTCAAAGTTGTATTGAAATTTAAGGCATGTGAGGACTTGCTATAGTTTATTGGATGACTTGTGAATTCCATCTGAAATGCATGGATAATTCATGAAGCAAGGTGACTATGATCTAACTATCCATTTGTAGGTCAAAACCATTGTTTAGGTCACAGGGCCATAGATTATGTTGGTGATTCCATGTTTACAATCATCTACATTTCATGAGAGGCATTGAAAAAGAAATATATTTAGGGTATCATTATTTCATAATACTTTCTTGTCATCTAGAATGATTCTATTGAGAGAGATAAGGGGAAATGGTAGATGCTTCTAAATCTTATCAGGTGTTGGCATGTAGTTATAAGACACTAGGTTCAAGGTATTAAACCAACAAACCATTTAGACACTGACCCTTTTGGTATCACCCACATGCAAGTGAAGTCTCAACCGAGGCATCTATTGGGGTTGTAGGAACCGAGATTTTGCAGGGTTGAGGGGATGTGAGGCTATCATCAAAACTATTAGTACTTATTCACTCTGTGAACAATATCCTTATTTAACCCCCTTTCATCAGTTAGTAGACCCTATGCACAATCCCTTTTAACTAATAGATTATTTCCTATATCCTAACAATTATGTGTCATTAATCCATCCAGGATCCATTCAACAACATAACCTATAGCATGTAGAATAGTATAACATAGATTGTGACATAGAAAACCCACTAAGTTATACATGATTATAGCGCATCAATCATATATTAATCAGATCTATACTAACATTCATAAAGATAACATCCATGAGAAATCACCTCATCATAACACATTTAGATACATGATTTTAACGTGGTTCACCCAATCCTTTGGCTATGTCCACAATGAATAGCTTCTATATTAATATTCATGCAGTAATCCCCTTAGGCCTACACATTGTGCTTACAAAGATATATCATATTATAATCCTCCATCTACCCTAGTCACTCTGCAGTGCAAGCCCATCTCTATAAAATCTCTCCAAAAACCCAAACATATACTCTCTCTCATAAGAAACCTAATATTTCATTCTTAGCGGTCTCTTCTTCCCAAGCCTAATAGATTATCCCAAAACCATACTATGTCCTAGTTGTTTTCCTACTTTTTCATCAACATGTTTCTTTCCCTGCTTTTTCACTAACATGCTACTTTTCCTGCTTTTTCTCTGCTTTTATGCCTCATGTTTCTTTTCCTCTGCAACCTACGCACTTTGAACTGTGCCCTTTAGAATGTGCATTCGACACACATTTTGATCCTGCCTGTATGTCGTAGCTCCAAAATGTAGTTCTTCTTATCCAAAATGCCTTTCCAGCATGCACCCAACACTCACCCATGGCTCATCTCGAGCCACTTAAGAATTTTTCAACTTCTCCTTGAATTTTTCAAAAACCTCCTTTACTATGCTGGTTTTCCTTTGAATTTTGTTTCACTTACCCAAATTGTTTCTACTAAGTCTACAATGATATGAGTCTTTTGTTTCTCTTCAGATTCTTCTGCTACTTGTTTGATATTGCATTGTGCATTTGCTATCTCTTCTGCGACCTGTAATACTTTTGCTTGCAATGTCTCCATCTATTGCATGCGAGCTTGCTACTCAGCCCTTATCTAGTTCATCTCAGAGTATAGTTTCTTAGTTTCTTGCATTGTCATCATTTTCTCGGCTGGTGGTAAACTGCTCATGGTTTCCTTAATATTTTGAGCCTTCCTTTATGCAGTTTGAAGCTTCTATTCAATACTCTGCAATTACACATCTTTTGATAGTTGATTCCAGACTTTTTTTTCTCCTCGTACCACTTAGCACATTCTTCTTCTAAATTCCTTATATTGTCTACTGGTGTGATTATTGTCTTCTCCCTTCGGTCTCTTTCCTATGGGAGTGTGCTCGGTGTCATCTCTGTTTCCAAGTAAAAAAATTTTGTTCAGAAGCCCTGGATAGTTTCATTGATCTTTGCTACCTATTGTTCTAATGGAGCATCCACCTCAATCTGGTATGCCAAAGAGATTTAACAAACTAACTCACTCTAACCCCCTAACCCAGACCTTTATCTCAACTATGGGAAGGTACGTCTGTGTATCTATTTTCACCTCTAAGTAGGTTTTTGGTGCAATCTCGAGGAACTTCATTGTATATGTAATGTCGTGGTCTTCATATTTCAACTGTGACTCCTTGCCTAGCATATCCTCATCAATGATGATCCCATCTAGGATTGGCAGTGTCACCGATTCATACTTGGAATCCTTCTTCAACTTCATTGGTTTAGAATCAACATTCCTTGGAGGAATGTATTCCCTTGGAAACCTCAGCTCTAAAGAGGATGCTCCCAGATTATCTTCAATATCTAGTAGTTTTTTTGATGCTCGAGTTTGTGCTCTCTTCAGTTCTGAAACTATTGCTTTTGGTGGTGCCATATCTGCAAAATTGTTCTTTGTGACAACTTCTTTGGATTTGCAAAACTGCTATCGGCTCTCTCTATTCACTGCAATCTCTAAATGACAATAATGTTTCCTCTTGAAACTTCAGTGGATTTTGTGGTCTCTCGTCCCTTTACCTACCTTCCTATATTAACTATCTAATCCCTTAATATTTTACACTCAACACATGTTTTAAATTTTCATTATTTCCAAATCGTTCGCTATATTTTTTCCTTGATCTTCCATGATGTCACAATATCCACATCTTTTTCTATTTCTGACAACGTGTCTCCATAATGTGTTGTCATTAATTCTTTTTAATTCCTTTAACAGTCTTTTGTCTGTCCTCTTCCGTGAAGTTTTTCTGGCTAACCCATTTGTTCACTGCAAAGTCTTTGATTCTACATGGAATTCACTTTCTCTGCATGGTTCCTTCTATCTATGCAACATTGAAATCTTCTATGCGCATCCTCTTGTTGTAACTCACTTACGTTTTTTTTGTTTTACCTTTTGTTTTTCTTTTGTTTTTCCCACCTTTTTTCTTTCTTTCTTTTTCTTTTTCTTTCTCCTACTATAATACACTACTATGGTACATAGGTTCTTGCATAAGTCAGACTAGTGCACAGACGGTTAGTCATCCCTATACATTTTCAAGCTACTTCCATTCACCAGTCCCCCCATTACTTCACCATTCAATGTTTCTAGATACGCAACACTTGCTTCTGTCACATACTTTATCACCCTCAAAATTTATCTTTCCTCTGCCATTTCACCATATTTTATTTTCTTTTGGGGCGACAAAGGGAATATTTTCCCTTCTTTATTGTGAAATTTTTTTATCTTTTGGCTGTTGCATCACACCAAAAATTTATCTTTTGATCGTCATATTACACCAAAATTTTATCGTTTGGCCGATATGCATTTTTTTCCAAATTTGTTCTAAGATCTCCATATTCTTTTCTTCCATTGACAACATTGTGTCACACCAAAAATGTATCTCGGGTAATACAGGTTGTGTTGCACCCATAATATTTTCTTCTATAATAGAATTATACCTCTCACAAAAAAATTCTTTGGCGATACACACTGTATCGTTGAAATTTCCTATATTTTCAACACTTTGTCTTTTTTTCAAATTCAAGCTTGTGGTTGTCATGGAAAACACTAAATCGACATTCTAAGTTGAATTCAACCACTCAAACATCAAATCAACCCCCACTCTATAAAAATCTATTAAAATAAAATAAAATTGGGGATCTTACCCACTTAAACACCAAGAAAACTCGGTTTTCATGCAACGGACCCATACAAGCTTGATGTTGCAACTAGGGATCTGATACCAATCTATAACATACCTCTTACTAAACCTAATAGACCTTTGTTACCCATTAACTATAAATGCATGCATACTGATAAAATTCCTAGGCAACTACCAAAAAATTCTAAGAACATGAATGCAATTCTAGTGCATGCAACAACATCTAAATACTTAGAATATGGAGTAAAATGCACAAAAATTAAAACCCATAAATAAAAAAAGTGGGAAAAGATAAGAACACTTATCTTTTTAGAAAATACGCAACCAGATATAGAGGTTGAACGTTCCACCCAACCATAGATTTTCTACTCCATTTCTCTTAACATCAAGTCATCCCCAAGCTAGGAATACAAATCCACAAGAATAAGGTGGTTCCTAAGGCTAGATAGTATCCCCTCATAGCAAGATAATTTCCTACAACCATTCCAATCCACCAACTCTCTTTCCCCTTAGCTTACAAAACCCAAGGAATGGTATCCCTTTCTCTACCACATAGTCCCTTAGGATATCGCACTTCCCTCTAGGGATGATGCATAAGTTGGATCAAAAATATCTTTGCTAGGGACTCCAAGAATTTGTAGCTACAACAATAAAAAATATCAACAAAAAACTCACTTTCTCTTGGGTAATTTCCTAGTAGAAAATCACCCACAGGCCTTACAACCTACTTCTTTATGAAATTAATAGATCCAATAAGTTGTCCTCAATACCCACTAAAGTTTCCTATTATCTCCCAACACTCTAGACACTTTTCTTCTCTTCTACCCAATTGTAAAAACTACCTTCTTTTCCCATTTGAATTCCCTTTGTCCCATGCAAGTTGAATCTCACATTTCCCAAAGTTTATTATACTCAATCCATGCTCTCAATAACTATGTGAGGTGACTTTTCCCACCAACCCCCTCACATGCATTCAATGATTGGGATTTTTGGGATATTCAAAAAGGAATTATAAGGTTCATACAAAAATAAATTTAGAAAAGGTGGCTTGTGATTAATAGGCATGAGTAAATTCTGCCCCCCTGGACCCTCTCTCTTGTGGAAAATTATCCCCCATGACTCTATCTATGTCTATCTACAATTAGTGATGCATTTTATTTTATTATTTTTTATATACAATGTTGGTGCAGACCCCCACCCTCACTTGGGGTCCACTGACATCTCGGTCTAAGGATATTAAAACTTTGGGATTTGGATCAGCTCACAAGTTCCCACTAAACCTTATAATTTGGTTTCCACATGCCTTTTCCTTCTTTTTCGAGCCAAAAATGACCTTCAGAGGGCTTCTGCTAGTCAGGGGTAGATCCACATGACCCTGGGCTCAAAACCGTGGGCTTATCCCTTTTCTCTGCCCAATTCGGGACTTCAGAGCTTCTACACTCTAGGACTCCTCAACAAACCAACCCCACATTCCTTCTAAACAACAGATCTATGAAGCGTTGAATCCCCATCAAGATTGACGACTCTAATCCTCCAACTAGATCAATGATTGCCAAGGATTCAACTCTCTAGGCTTCAGCTAGTCTACTCGTTCCAATAGGTGATTCTCTCGGAGTGTCGAATCACTGAAGTGATTGGATGACTCCTATTCCTTGACCAGGTCAACAACTATCATCCACTTCATTGATTTGGGCTTCGGGATTCTTGAAGCCAACACTCCATTTTTCTGCCGGAGCACCGAATTTTCGAATGCACATACAGGCAGATCAACGACTCGCAACCTTGTTCCAGTCAATGAATGGGATTAACTCTAGTATTCTTGGCTTCGGGAGTCCTTGCTCCTCCAGTCTGTTATCCAGTTGGATGTTGAACTTGTGAAGGGATTGATCTATCACCACATGTCACTTCAATCCGTTGTCTATTATTTAGTCCGGGCCTCCAGGACTTCAGAGGTTTGGGACTAACAAACTTTCACTCTTAAGTCCCTAAAGTGATATTTCTCTCGAGTACGTGATCGGGTGACACATGTCCAATGGAAATAGATTGCTACTATTGGTTACATTCTTTGGGAATTCGACAGTCCTCACTCTTAGAAATCCTTGGTTTCTTCCCTCTAGAGTGTAGGTTCTCTGAACCTCTAGATCTATTTCCATGTGTCCCTCTCTAAATCAACGGTCTAGATCTACTCCAGAATTTAGGACTTGGGGGAGATTAACCTTTCCTCCACATTGTTCTCCCGGACCCCAGGTCTTCTAGATCTTCTAATCTGATGACACGTGTCCCTGCCGATTTATGACCCAGATAAACTTCAGGGCTTCGAGACTTCAGGAGTCATCCACTTTAATTTCAAGTTATATCTTCTAAGCTTCTGATTCTATCTCGACTTGACCTACACACTCCTTCCATACACCGTGCACTCCTTGCACTGGGAATCTTAGAAGAGAAACAACTGAAAATTACAGAATTATCATAGATCTCCACACTTAACCATGAAAAACATATTCATACATAAAAGATACATAAACATATGAAATAGAGAGAACCTAAAATAAACATCACATGCACTTAAACAATCTGTATGAACACAACACCATACATTTGGAATAAAACCTCTCTCCTTGTATTCATTTAGCAAATTATTTACATGGACTCATATAGTTCTCTGCAAATATTCATAAGCTTCAACAACACTTACAACAACAATAACAAATAAACTTCAACAACCTCATTTAGGCATAAAATACATATATTTATACATCGAGGGGCTCATCAATTTTTCCCTCCAACTATATTAAAGATATCCTATCATAATTAAAACATCTATCTGTTAAGGCCTTATGACAATAAATGACCATTACAACCAAATTTGAGCCATTGCTCAATATTTGTACAATCCTATCCATACATTAAATAAATCACAATATTTCAACCTCCAAACATTAAAGATCATTTATTACAATATTTCAAAATATAAAAACAAATGCGCCCTCTTTGAGTTCAAAATTTTATTTGAAATGCGCGTTGGATGCTAAGTTGTCCTCCACTTGGCCTCTTTAAGCGTTGATGGCGATGCTCTTGCATCATACCCCTCTGGCCAAAAATTCATGGACTCATGTTCATGAGCTCCTGCACCATGTTTCCATTCTTTTGAATGTTCAATTCATTTACCCAACTAGCATCCTCTATTGGGTGAACCTTACACTTCACTAGGTACTCAAAATAAGTCTTTCTCTTGGTCCTGTTTACAATCCTCTGATCTATTATCTTCTCCATCTGTGGGTTTTTTGTTGTTGGCATCTTCTTCTCCCATTGAATCTCCTTTTGATCATTTGTTCCTCCTGGATCATCCATTCTGTAAGGGTACATGTCTACAACATTGAATATTGGTGATATTCCCACATCCTCTGGCAACTCAATCTCATATGCATTTTCATCAAATTTTCTGAGGATTTTACATGGTCCTATTTTTTTCATCTTTAGTTTATTATATGTTCCCCTTGGGCACCTTTCCTTCATCAAGTGTGATAAAACTTGATCTCCAACCTCGAAATGGACCTCTCTCCTTTTATGAACAACTTGGCTTTTATACTTTTGACTAATTTCCTACAGCTGTCTCTTTATCCGATCATAAAGCCTCTACATATCTGTAGCAAATTCTTCTGCTCCTGCACTTCTGAACTCATCATTTTTCAAATCCCTTAACTCTAAAATTCCACTCAGATGCATTCCATACACTACTTGAAATGGACTTTTTCCAGTTCTCTTGTTTGGATAATCATTATAAGAAAACTCTGCCTAGGGAAGAATCTGATCCCGCTAGTTATGATGTTCAATGACCAGACTTCTCAACAAATTTCCTGAATTTCGATTTACCATGTCATTCTTTCCATTCGTTTGAGGGTGATATGATGAAAATAAGGACAAATTTGTCCCCATCTTCTTCCATAGGGTTCTCCAAAAGTGTCCCACGAACTTGGTATCTCTATCTGAAACTATGCTCCTTGGAAAACCATGCAATCTCACAACCTCCTTGAAAAATAAATTGGCTATGTGAGTGGCATCACTGGCTTTCTGGGATGGTATGAAATGTTCCATCTTTGAAAATCTATCCACCACAACAAATATGGGATCACTCCCCCTCTGGTTTCTTTGAAATCCCAACACAAAATCCATGTTTATGGCATCCCATGGCCTATCTGGAATAGGAAATGGATGATACAAAACAATGTTTTGTTGCTTCCCTTTTGCATAATGGAAAAATATACATCTGTCCACAAATATATTCACATATTATCTCATACCTGGCCAATGGAATGAATAACTCAGTTGTGCATAAGTCTTATCATGGCCGAAATGTCAAGCCAATCCTCCACTGTGTTTTTCTTTCAACATGTTATCTCTCATTGAGAATTTTGGAATACATAGATGTCTTCCTTTAGACAATAGTCCATCTTGAATTATATACTCTCTCCACTAGCTTAATTCCCTTAGCAGAGGGTTCTCACATGCTTTATAAGCCTCTTTAAAATATGTATCTTCACAATACATTTCCTTAAGGTTTTCAAACCCTAGGGTCTCCACTTGAAATTCCTGCATAATCAAACATCTCCTACTCAAAGCATCAACAATTTTGTTAGCGCTACCACTAATGTGCTTAACAACAAAAGTAAAATTCTGCATGAATTCTACCCATTTAGCATGTCTTTGGTTCAAATTTTCTTTTTTGGTTATAAATTATAAAGGTTGATTATCATTGTACAAAACAAACTCCTTTGGAACAAGGTGGTGCCTCCACTTTTTCAGAGCTTGTATTATAGCATAAAACTCTTTATCATATCTTGAATATTTTATCTTGGTGTCATTCAATTTCTCACTAAAATAAGCAACACACCTATTGTCTTGGCTCAATAATGCACCAATAACCACTCCACTTGCATCACACCTCACTTGAAATATGTTCTTGAAATCTGGCATAACCAGAATGGGTTGTTCTGTTATCTTTCCTTTGAATACTTTGAATATTTTTTTAGCTTCTTCTATCCAATTAATATACTTGTGCTTTTTCTTTATAGTTTCCATCATGGGTGCACAAATTCCACTGAATTTTCTTATGAATTTCCTATAAAAACTTGCTAATCCATGGAAGCTTCTCACCTAAAATATGCTTCTTGGAGAAGTCCATTATTTGATTTCCCTCACCTTCTCTGGATCCATCTTCAATTCATTTGAAGAGATCAAAAAACCCAAGCATATGAGTTATGTCTTCATGAAAGAGCATTTCTTCAGATTTATTAGCAGTTTCTCTTGCTACAACCTCCTCATAACTAATGTTAGGTGCCTTAAGTGCTCTTCTTCGGTTTTATTGAAGACTAGAATATCATCCAAATACACAATTACAAACTTACCTATGAAGTCTTTGATTACTTCATTAATTAATCTCATGAATGTGATTGGGGCATTTGTCAAGCCAAATGGCATAACAAGCCACTCATACAATCCTTCATTTGTCTTGAATGTTGTTTTCCATTCATCTCCTTCTCTCATTCTTATATGGTGATAGCCACTCTTCAAGTCTATCTTAGAAAAATAACTTTCTATAGTCAAGAAATCCATTAAATCATCCATTATGGGTAAAGCAAATCTATACCTGATAGTGATCTTGTTGATGGCTCTAGAATCTGTGCACATTCTCCAACCTCCATGTTGGGACTCATAAATGTCGTATTTCCATCCACCTTTCCCTTCATCAGTCTTCACATTTCATCACCCCATTAACCTTTCATGATACCATTTTCATAATTAAATATGGGTTAAACCTTATTATTTTCCAAATCATTTATTTTAGTATTAAAAGGGAATTTGTGATTAAGTATTAGAAAACTGACATGTTTTCATATATCTCAAAAATGTGTGAGCTTTATCATGTGTAGGAATATGTGAAGGATTAATTCAAAGAGACTTCTCGAATACTTCCTCCACCATTTCAATATTTGAGGAGATAATTCAAGCCTATTCCAAGGAGAAGATCATGAAGATTTGTTTCTCATATCTTATCCAAGATATATGAGAGATATGTGTGAGGATTTGTAGGGATAATATTTTGTAATAATGGGAAATTGGTTGAGATAAAAGTGGATCTGTAATTATGAGATGCTTATCTTATTTTCACAGCTCTCATGTATAAAAGAGAGTACCCTCTCTTCATGAGAGGGGAAGAATCATTATTATGTATATTGGGAAGATAATTATTATTATGTAGATTAGAGGAGAATTATTATGAGATAGGTTCTTGAGGAGAATTGTTATGATGTAGATTGGATTCATGAAGAGACTCCTTTTGTAAACCTACATGTTGAAGATTAATGGAAGTTTGGATTTAGTTATTTTGTCTCTCGTAGAAGTTAGCATCCAGTGATCTAAAGCTTCCATGTTGGCATCGGCAAGGGCCACCGATCCATCTTGGTAAGATTATTGTAAATTGTTGGTGTAAATTTTCATTTCATGTACCTGTTATTTTGATTTCATGTTATTTTGTTTGATTTCACTATTCAAATTTGTTGCAAAGTGTGGTAATGCAGGAACAGTTGGATCTCCATATTTCACCATACGTGAGCTTTAATGGGGCATCCCACTTGTTAGTTTAGTTGCTCCAGGAGATAGAATCAAAGTTCATCTTTTCTTTTCATGAGCCATCAATGAACATGTCCATCACCTGAGCAAGATATTTTTATTGTTTATAAGTTTTTCTTTCTAGCTTTTGAATTGTGTGAAGATTGTTATTTTTAAGAGTGTGTTCGTTTTTAAATGGTTTTCTTATCTAATCTATACTAAAAAGACATAGGAACTTATCTGTTATCGGTACATATAGTGCATCAACTCTACTGATTACGAATCCCAGTTGATAATTTATGTTTGGTAATATATTATGCATATAATTGCACCAACACTCCATATTTATTTGGACTCAACACATTTGGTACTGCACATGGACTCAAACTTTCTCTAACCAAACCTTTATCCAGAAATTCTTGGACTTGATTCTTGACCTATTCATTCTCTTGAGGTGTCAACCTATATGTTGCTTTGTTTTGAAAACTTTATCTTGGGATAAGGTCAATGTGATGACTGATACTCCAAATGGGTGCTACTGAGCAAGACAACTCATCCACCTCTATGTTAGAAAAATTATCCAACAGTTCCTGAATATCCTCAGGCAGATCATCCATAGAAGTACTTGTAAGGATGACTCTAGGATTCCTCACCACAACAAACTGCATCTCCTGTTACTTATTGACTTCATTCAAGAGTTTCTTCCCACTCATGAGAAGTATGCCTGGGATAACTTCTTCTTTTACTTTCTTATCCTCCATTGGCAACAACATGTGTGCACAACCATTCTTCTCAAGGGTGTAAGTATTCTTTCGACCATCATGTATGACATTTCTGTCAAATTTCCATGGTCTTCCCAACAAAACATGACAAATCTCCATGGGTATAACATCACACATGATTTCATATTTATAACCTCATATATTAAATTCACCATTACATTTTCGACTCACCATGACTTGGTGTCCTTTCTGCAACCACGATACCTTGTACATGTTCAGATATGCAGTTGTCTCCAACTCTAGGTTTTCCACCATTTCAATGGATAACAGATTATCAGTGCTTCCACTGTCTATGATCACCTTCCATACCCTGTCCTTGGTTTTGTAAGCAGTCATGAACATATTGTTTCTATGAACTGGTTTTTCCATCTCTTTCTCTGGTTTAAGATAATTTTCCTCATCATGAGGGACTTCCCATATTTAGTTGCTTATGCCTCCACATTATTCCTTTGAGCTTCGGAAATGTGAGATTCTCATCCTCCTTATTTATTTTTCTTCTCCAGACAATCCCAAGACATATGCCCTGTCTCTCCATAGGCATAGAATTTCACTTCTCCTCCTTTGCCTCTTCCTCTTCCTCTAGGAAAAGAGTTTCTGCCACCATATTGTATCCATCTGGAAATTCCTTCTCTTTCTATATGACTGTGGGAATTTCCAGTCTCAACTTTGGGTTTCTGGAACTTCTCTCGGACAATTCCCTTACCTCTGTTCGGGATTATTCCTTTGCTTCGCTGGATTTTTTTTTTTCTGGCCAACTTATCATCTTTCTTCAATGCCACTTGATAAGCATATTCCATTGTTCTCATTGTCATCATGATGATTTCATATTGAATCTCATATCTCATGCCATTAACATACCTATAATGTAATGTCCCTTTCCAAATAGGAGCTCCAGAAGAGGAGGCTTAATGGTCTAAACTGCCCCGTTAGACTATAGCCAGGGCCAAAGAGGGGTAAACAAGGTTACTAGAGGTCACTCCAGTCACAGGTGTTATATTCGGAAAGTGACATTGAGCTAAAAAG
>SNQJ01S0009744.1:87654-116488 GCA_010110895.2 Picea sitchensis | reverse complement strand
GTGTTCCACGTGTCTTGCCTAAAAAAGGAAGTGGGACAATTCATTAACACATCAGAGGAGCTTCCCCTGTTGGATGAGGAGGGACAGTTGGAGTTAGTTGTGAAGGAGTTTTTGGAGTTCCGAGAGCGAAGACTAAGGATCAGGGTCATGAGAGAGTGTTTGATCAGATGGAGAGGGCTTCCAGTAGAGGATGCTACTTGGGAGAGTGAGCAGGTGTTGCAACACCTTGGACTGGTATTGTTTAGGGACAAGAAATTTCGGGAAGGGAGGACTGTAATGTCCCTTTCCAAATAGGAGCTCTAGAAGAGGAGGCTTAATGGTCTAAACTGCCCCATTAGACTATATCCAGGGCCAAAGAGGGGTAAACAGGGTTACTAGAGGTCACTCTAGTCACAGGTGTTATATTCAGAAAGTGACATTGAGCTAAAAAGGGTTAAAAGCGATTTTAAGTCATTATGAGCTAAAAAGAGAAGTCAACAGTGTATTAGGGTTTCAGCAGTGATTTAGGGTTCTGGAAGTCAACAAAAAATTAGGGTTTCAACATGATTTAGGGTTTTGGAAATCAACAACAAATTAGGGTTTCAGCATGATTTAGGGTTTTGGAAAGCTATAAAAGAAGGGTCAGTGACCTAATTCATCATTATGCAGATTATGACTTGTCATTGAGGAGAAGAGGCGCATCTCAGGAGAGATAGTTCAATGTATTCTAGGAGGAAGACACCAGTTGGCTGATTTCAGTGTTGAAAGACACACCCTAGTCACCAGGAAGATCATCCAGGTCTTCCATCATTCTTCATTAATTCCACAGTGCTCCCATATTCTGGGTATTATCTTTTATTTTCTTATTTGTATTCCGGCTAAGATCCTTTTTTCTTTTGATCTAGCCGAGTGTTGTTATTTTATTCAGCCGTAGTTTCTTATTTATATTCTAACTAAGATCCTTTGTATGTTGATCTAGTCGAGTATTGTCAGTTATTCAACCACATTCAGCCATTTTGTAATCCACAGAGATATCATAATACAAACTTCCATTCCTTTGTCACCTTTATTATTTGTGTGATCATTTATATGCTGTAAACCTTTGATCCTACACACACATTAGCATAATTTCCTAGACTAGCCAAGTCAGGAACATTACATAGAAACCTTTTCTTCATCTCTCTCACGGTGTCCTGCCCCGATGTTCAATCTATAAAACTCTTCAGTGTATTCTTTCACTGACAAGCCCTTCTGACTCAGGTTTTGCAATTTCCTGAATGGATTTATCTAATGGTCCTTGGGTATGGATTTAGACTTTAGATTGGCTACCATCCTATCCCAATTTTTTATCTTCTTCTTACCTTTATGCCTTCGATCAACTTGCAATTCATCCCACCATAGTGTTGCATGTCCCTTCAATCTGGTAACAGTATGCTTCACCTTATTTTCATCTTCGATATCTTCATAATCAAAGTACTTGTCTAAGGCCCTTATCCAATCCAACAACTCCTCAACATCCAAGTTTCCTTCATACATCGGGACTTCCATTTTTTCTCTAGCTTCCATTTTCACAACAACTCTCAAGAAGCGTTCCTCTACAGCTTCTTCTCTTACATATCCTTCTACTTCCATTTCTTCACTCTCGACTTCATTGATGTCACGAACATCGAGTGCTCTCCTCTGTGTTTTCTCCATGGCATCCAAACTCACATGAAGTTGCGTCATTTTTTCCTCCATCGCTAGATTTTCTATAGGTCTGTCCCTACGTCCTCTTGGCGGCATGGCTCCAAGTTTTCTCCTTACAGGAATTATGCTAAACCTCCTTACCAAGCGAAATTTTAGGCTCTGATACCACTTGATGCGGACCCCCACCCTCACCTGGGATCCACTGACCCCCCAATCTAAGGATATTCAAACTTCGGGAGCTGGTTCAGTTCACAAGTTCCCACTGAACCTTCTAATTTTATTTCCACATGCCTTTTCCTTCTTTTTCGGGCCAAAAATGACCTTCAAAGGGATTCTGCTAGTCATGCGATAGATCCACATGACCCTGGGATCAAAAACATGGGATTATCCCTTTTCTCCAACCAATTTGGGACTTCAGAGCTTCTACACTCTAGGAGTCCTCAACAAACCAACCCCACGTTCTTTATGAACAATGGATCTATGAAGCGTTGAATCCACAATAGGATCGACGAATCTAATCCTCCAACTAGATCGATGTCTGTCAAGGCTTCTACTCTTCAGGCTTCTTCTAGTCTACCCATTCCTGTAGGTGATTCTCTTGGAGTTTTGAATCGTCGAAGTGATCATAAAACTTCTATTCCTTGACTAGATCAATGACTATCATCCACTCCACTGATTAGGGCTTCGTGAGTCTTGAAACCAACACTCCACTATTTTGCCAGAGCACCGAATTAGTGAATGTACATACACATATATCAATGACTCACAACCTTCTACCAACCAACGACTAGGATTAACACCAGGATTTCGGGCTTCAGGAGTCCTTTCTCTTCCATCCTACTATCCAACCAAACATCAAACTGGTGAAGGGATCAATATATTTCCATGTGTCTCTTAATTTCGATGGATATGATTGAGTTCGGGCCTCAGTTTGGGCCTCCGTGACTTCAGAGGTCTTAGACTAACGAACTTTCAAAGTCCCTGAAGTTCTATTTATTTGGAGTATGTGATCAGGTGACATGTGTCCACTATAAATGGATGACCGTGATTGGTTTCATTCTTCGAGACTTTGAAGTTCCTCTCTCTTAGCAATCCTTGGTTTCTTCCCTCTGGATTATAGGTTCTCCAGACCTCTAGATCTGTTTCCACATGTACCTCATTAAATCAATGGTCCAGATATACTCCAGACTTCGGGACTCCAGGGATATTGACCATTACTCCTCATTGTTCTCCCAGACCCCTTGTCTTTCGAATATTCTAATCTGATGACACATATCCATTATGATTTATGACCCATATTAACTCTGGGGCTTCGGGGTTTCGGGACTTTGGGAGTCCTCCACTCTAGAATATCCACTCTTGACTTTCTCTGGAGTACTTGCCAACCAAAGTACATGATCTACTAATGCGTGTCCTCAAGAATCAGACAACCATGATCAACTCTACCCTTTGGGACTTCGACGGTCCCGACTTACCCACACTCCAAAACCTCCAAACCCATAGGACATTAAAGGGTTCCAAAATTTATCCCTCACACAACTTATCTGAATCTGATGGCTGTCAACTACACACCCCTTCTCCGAACGGATCTCATCCGTTGATCCTCGATCCTTAATGACTGCTTCTGAATGAGAAACTTGGATGACTTGTAGGGTTAAACCCCACGCTTCTTCTCTATATCCAAGGGTGAAAAAATGCCCTGGATCCTCCCAAAAATATATCAATAAGGATTCTGATCGCTATCCTTATTGATCTTAACTGCACGAGATAAATAAGATTTCTATGCGCTCCTCTAGCACTTTAAAACTTTTGAATTAGAAAATTTCTAAGTCCCTTCTGCGAAACTCTTGTTCTCACTATCACTCCTAATCTTGGTTTCTTCGAGGTTGATGGAAATTGGGCACACTTCTTGCATCTCTGGAGATTTTAAGAGATCTTGGACTTAGATATTTTTGAAGAAAATCTCCTTTACGCATTCCTTCCACTCATCTCCTCTAAGACTTCTTCAACACTTAAAACAAAGTGATTTCCTGACGCGCTCCTTGCATGAGTCTTATCCAATATTTTCTCTCCACCAAATGATTGTGTACTCCTTGCACTTCACTGTAATTTCAAGTTATCTCTTATGAGCTTCTGAGTCTATCTCAACTTGGCCTATGCACTCCTTGTGGGCACTGTGCACTCCTTGCACTGAGAATATTAGAAGAGAAACAATTGAAACTTATAGAATTATCACAGATCTCCACACTTAACCATGAAAAACATATTCATACATAAACTATACATAAGCAGATGAAACACAGAGGACATAAAATAAACATTACATGCACTTAAACAATCTAGATGAATACAACACCATACATTTGGAATCAAAGCTCTTTGCTTGTATTCATTTAGTAAATTATGTAGATGGAATCATACAGTTCTCTGCAATTCTTCATAAGCTTCAACAACACTTACACCAAAAATAAAAAATAAACTTCAACAACCTCATTTGGGCATAAAATACATATATTTATACATCAAGGGGTTCATTGAGTTTTCCCTCCAACTATCTTAATGTTATCCTATCCTAATTAAAACATCTATCTGCTAAGGCCTTATGAAAATAAATGGCCATTACAACCAGATATGAGATACTGCTCAGCGTCTGTACAATCATATCCATACATTAAAGAAATTACAATCCACTAATATTTATGAGGTTGGCCTCAACCTCCAAACAGTAAACATCATTTATTACAATATTTCAAAATATCAAAACAAACACACCCTCTTTGAGTTTAAAATTTGATTTGAAATGCGCATTGGATGCTGAGTTGTCCTCCACTTGGCCTATTTAAGCATTGATGGTGATTCTCCTGCATCAAATGTTTAAATATTACATCGCTTGGCCCATGGCCAAACATTGTATTTACAATATACATTTCTAATTTGGGGATTACAAACGAGGATGTTACAGGAAATACCTATGAATTTCCATAGGTCTGTCCTAATTGATGTTTTGGACTAATATTTAAAGAAGTAGTTTTAGTTGACAATTGTAAGAAATGTGGGAATATTCAATTAAGTAAATTAAAATTGCTTATATGTCAACCTCCTCTAGAGTGTTTCTTAAAATTTGACATTGACGAAGTTGTTGAAGGAAACCTAGGAGAAAAAATGGTTATTGTGGTCCTCAAGATTACCAATGCCATATTATCTTTATTCTTGCAACTTTGATTGGTAAAGGTACCAATAACCCAACAAATCTAGAAAAAGTAGAAAAACGAGGCAATTTATACCCCCCAAGTGAAGGCTACGTGTAACATAATGTGTGTCACACTTATAAAATATAGAGGTTGACCTTATATATATATATATAAATAAAGAAGAAAATAATAATGATGATGATGGACTTTGTTTTCCAAGTAATATATCCCAGGGAAAACCCATGCGCACTTCCCCTCATTTCGAGGATGGTACCCAAGGTAAACCCTAGATTCTTCAATGCACAAGGCTAGGTCAACAATAGGGCTCAAACCCATTATAAAAATATACTCTTTATGAGATCAACATGTCACTTATGGGAATAGAACCTAGGTGGGGAGGATAACACTCCATCCCACAACCACTCGGGCTAGACCCAATTAACAAAACATATCATGGATTTACAAGGTAATACTAATATAATTATTATCTTAGACCCATATTAACCTCACATCTATCAAGCATTGAGAGGGATAAAATCCCTTGAGGTACAAATCTTTACTCAAGTTTTTTCATTCTGAAAAATGTTTGCATTTTATCATTCTCAAAAATTGATAGATTTGACACTAAGACAAATGCAGGCTAGGCTTCTAAATATCAATCATCTAGTCGTGGAAGGGGACTCATAGGTTTCCATAGGATTCCTAAACAAATTTTTGAAAGGATCATTGGCCTAAGAAACTCCAAGGTCATGGAAGCTACATGAACTCCTTGATTGTATAAGAGAATCTTTGTTGGCATAAATCTAGGTCATTTCTTTCCAGCATATGGGGAGGATGGCTCTGATAGTATCATATATAATGTGATCCAAAATGGATCTACAAAGTTACTATTTGAATTTATTGATGCTTTAGATTAGGGAAGAAATAATTTGGGAGCTATAAAGGTTGGTTTCTAGGTCACATCCTAAAAACCTATATTGGTGGCCCATAACTAAAATTCCTTTATTTCAAGGTCAAAGACATAGAATTCAGGGGTCTTTGACCTCGATTAAATATTTCCTAGAGGTATTTATGGCATTATATAGGTTGATATTTGTCCAATGGTGTTTTTTTTCCGTCAAATAAAGTTTGCATGTGAAGGTTATACCCTGATCATGGCCATAGTCCAATTATTCCTTGCAAATCCAAGTGGCAACCATGTCAGTGCATCATGATTCACTCATGTGGAGTTAATAACATGTGGAAATACACTACAAACTTCTAGAAGCATCATGAATACTCTGATAGGGTTATAAAATCCTAAATATAACCCTCAATATAGCTACCAAATAAATAATGGATAGTGGAGGAAATATCTTGAGTAGAGAAAAAGAATCAGTAGTGGGTGATGTGGTAGGGGGTCTGTTAAACTATTTATTAGTGAATATACCCCATTGGCACATCATCAATGATATGTGGATGAATTCAGGAGCTATTGTAATCAAAACAAGTCATCGCTCTTTCCTTTTACACTCAAAAAGCACATGAAAAGATAATGTTACACTAGTACATTTGGGTCAAATTTCGACGACATGTTCGAAGAAATTTCCACTTTATATTTTCGGGAGAACAACAAACATTAGATCCCTTCAAATATCGTTTCACATGATGTCTCTTTTTTTACGACACATATATCGTCTTTGTTACGCTGTTTCATGTGGACATGTGTCGTCTTGGACTTCACTGTCCAAGCCCACTATGGACGTCGCTACATCGATGCTAGGACGTCTCACCTGCGACATTTCTACCATGGAATTGACGCTAGAGATGTTGGAATACTGACATAATGTAACGTTTGTCTTTCAAGATGTATGTTATATCAACGACATCTTACCTGCGACGTTCATTCCATGGAATCGACGCTAGTGACGTCGGAAGACCGATGGAAGGCAACGTCGGTCTTGCGACATGTATGATATATCAATGACGTCTGACCTGCATCGTTGATGCTATATCAATGACATATTACCTGCAATGTTGATGCCATGGAAGCGATACTAGTGACGTCGGAAGACCGACAAACAAGGATGATTTTAAGGATGTAAATTTATTTTAAAATGTATAAACCTTGTCAAATCTTACTAATCCTTCATATGCCAACTATAAATGTTTGGCGATATTTTTGTAAAAATATTCAAATTTCTAAGGATTTTTTATATTTTTTATAAAATTTTGGCGATTTTTAAGGTGAAATAATTTTATCCTATAGAATTTGGGCGAAGCATTTTTAAAATAGCAAACCTTGTTTTGGGAAAAACCATGGAAAATTACCCCATGAGAGAAATTTATCCCCTAAAATAATTCCTACCAACAAAAGGTAGCATCGGTCTTCCAACGATGTCTCATATGTGACATTTACACTATGGAAACGACACTAGAGACATCGAAAGACCAACGACTTGTAGGTGTTTTAAAAAATAAATAAAAAACAAACAAAATGGTATCAAAGAGGCTTAAAAGTTAATAATAACATTCAATAATCAATACGATATCTCAAGTTTGTGATCACCAGGATGGAAAGTGATTGAACTAAATCCATTTCTTTCCCACTCTCTCAAAGTCATGAATATTCTTCTCCCATATGTTTGATGATACAACAAACTAATGTAGCTTAGTTCGTTACAAATGAAAAGTAAGAAAACAACATGGTCTCAAGAAATGAAGAAAATAAAGTTTAAAAACATTTGAGAAGATGCATGTAGTTCAATGTAATAATGTTTCATCAGCAAGCATTCCTTAACAATACCATGGAAGCTGTTAAAAAAAGAACTAGAAAGATTGAGATATTTGAGACTTGCAACACATCATTCAAGCACTAGAAATGGTAAGATATCCAAGCTAGATCATCCCAAAAAAGCAACACATTTCTCAGCGAGGCTATGTGCCAGAAAATGAAAGAAATGATTAAACCACTCCATAATAAATCACAAGAGAAAAATAACCAACCTCTTGATTTTGCAATGAATCCAACAGATATCCAATAAAGATGTTGATATATTTTTTATTATCCATTGGAAATGCCAATGGATTATGAAGGCTAATGCATGCTTGTAAAAGAAAAACTCATTTTATCTCACCAAAATTAATTTCTAGAGATGTATATGATTACGACATGTTTCCTTGGTTGTCAACAATGCTTCACCACATCTGGAAAACAACCTACAAGTAAATAAGCTAGAGAAAGAAATAATGGGAATCAGAGAATGAAGAAAGATATTAAGGAGAGAAATGCCTTTCCTCTTAAAAATAAAGAAGTAAAATGCATTCCAAAGCATGAAATTCCATCCCAAACAATGAGTTTTATCCTTGGAAGGATAAATTTAGTAAAATGAATGCATAATTATTGTTTGGAGGAGAAAATGCACTAGTTGTTTCCTTTCACATTCACCCCTATGCATCCAACAATGTCTTTTGGCTTGTTGGATGTTTTTCTTCCTTCGGTATGGTCTAGTGAAGTATTAGAGAAGAAAATTTTCAATGTCCCCTTGTGCAAGAAACAAGATTGGTTACCTCGACATTTCATTCTCTCTCTTAATATATTTTAGTCCCTTCGATGGTGTCTAGTGAAGTTTGAATAGACAAAAACACATTCTTGGTTTAATAAGGGTGAAAATTTTCTTATCTACTAGTTCACACTCCCTCGTTATGCATAATCATCCCTCAATTGGGTCAATCAAGGTACAATAGCCTAAAATGCATAGTTGGGCTTGTTGGACAACTGGTCAATCAAGGTACAATAGCCTAAAATGCATAGTTGGGCTTGTTGGACAACCTGAGAGGTGAATCATTTGTTACCATGCTTAAACAATTATTCTTATTTTAAACTCTTTACAAATCACTCAATGACAATCACAATAATACAGGGAGGTAAGCAATATAATATTCAACATCAATCACACACATGAAATATATAGAGACAAATATTTCCTGAGGAAACCCATAAAGGGAAAAACCTCTTCTTCTTGATATGATAAGTAATATTTATTTTCTGTACATTATCATTATCATGAGAACCAACTCACTGTGAGGCTACCACCTCTATTTTGCAAGCTGCAACTTGCTGAGAGCACCAACTCTCTGGTTTCTCTAGCACCCACTAGAAGGAAGCACCAACTCCCTGCTTTCTCTAGCACCCACTAGAAGGAAGCACCAACTCCCTGCTTTCTCTAGCACCCACTAGAAGGAAGCACCAACTCCCTTAGTTTTCCAACACCAACTAGATCGAAGCACCAACTTCCAGTCACACAAGCATTGAACTGTATAACAGAGAACAATAGTTCTCCCTTGCACCACCCTGCCACCCTAGTTTTTCTGGATGAAACCAGATGGAAGCTACAACTCCCCGTGTTCAAGCACCCACTTGAAACTATGAGGACACCAATCCTCCCTAGCACCTCCCTTCCACCCTAAAATATTAATCTTTTCTTTTTACAACTTTATTAGAGTGATACAACATTTATCTATGGCTTAACAATCTCATCATTGTTCTTCTACACTTCTCTGCTCTTCCTGCATTAGTGTCTCTCACCTCGCATCTACTGCGCTTTCTGTTCTTTTCTCATATATGAATTTTTGTTCCTTTCATCTTATGCTCTTCTTCTCCTGCAAATTGATGCTTCTACCCTCATCAATCACTCTCAACAACAACACCAACTCTTCTATGTTCTATGTTTTATACTCTCTGTGCACCTTATGCATGCCTCATGTGAAATGCCTTTGCCTGCTCTTTATAGCATCACTGTTCTACCCTACAAGTTGTTCACTGCAACTCTTCCTTTCTCCTACATCACTCAACAATAGAATCACTTCACTTCTTTGTTCTGCATACATTTCTCACGTCGAGTCATCACCTGATCATCATGGAAAATCTTCATCTTCTCTAACGATTCTGTTGCATGTAAGTTCATCATAAGTGGTCGTTATGATGAGATTCCTTAGCTTCTCTAGCAGTCAAGACTCCTCGTCTTGTTTGTCAGTTACAACTAGTCAATTATGGATTCTTTGGATTGTAAACCCCTTCCTTCATGTGACCACCGGAGATGACCAATTGCCTAATAAAAAAGGCGCTTCTCGATTTCTGTCTAGTGAGCGTTGGCTCCTTTTCATGATATGTCCTTGGGCTATGAGCTTCATGTGACTACTCGATTGTAGGCACATCCAAAGGTGGTTTAGACCAAATTGATTTTCTCCCCACAATTTACTATGAGCCTCCACACGTCCTTTCTCCAAAACCGTGGTTTTGATTGTGGCCCGCTCATGAAAAATTAAGGCCCGAGCATGTTTTGGCCACATAATGGAGCACGATCGTTGATCTCACGATATTGACGGTGCTCTTGAACAATCGGTTCAAATCTTTCCTCTCAATTCTATGGACAGGAATCCTTCATGACTCTAGCCTTTGGGAGTTTCAATTCTCAAACTATCGTTTTCTCTTGAAGTCCATGATCCAATGACACATGTCCCTCTTGGATCAACGGTCGGGATATCCTTCGTGTCTTCAGACTTTGGATATTTTAGTTCTCAAATGACACAACAACCCATATGATTTCACGACTTCGCATATCACAAGTTCCTGTAACTCTCACCTTTGACTTCTCCATCTCGCGAGTCAGTGAAATGTTGATCTCTCGCCAGGTGTCCTTTAGATCCAATGGTTCAGATCCTATAGAGATTTTTCATTTAGCGGAGTTGGAGGATGTCTCTCAGCCTTCTATTCTTCACAATTATACTAGATTCGATGGATGTTGGTCCTCGACGCTCAGATCCAACGGATTAGATCTGTACTTATCCTCTGTGCTTCCTTTGGTCACTGGACTCTAATCTAATGGACATTGGGTATTTTGGGATTGGTGATCCAACAACCATTATCGTTCCTCCTCCTGAGCTTTGGATTTCTCAAATATCTAAGTTTCAAAGGCCATGAACTTTGATTCTTCTGCGAGCCTCGATGTATGGGATCTCATTTGCACTTCTCAGAACGTTGTCTCTCATGAGCTTACACTTCTTTCTGAGATTTTATCTCTACATACTCATGCTATTCCTCCTGAGCTTCTCGAGCTTTATCTTCCGTGTCTTTGTTGTTGATATTTCCATGCACACTCTTCTTGTAAACCTGCCAACATCGATGATGTTCTTTCCATCAATGACAAGCACACTTTTCCTATAAACATGATAATAATGCTAACAGAGAGAGATATTTCCTCAGGAAATCCATAAAGGGAAAAACCTCTTCTTCTTGATATGATAAGTAATCTTTATTTTCTTTACATTATCATTCTTATGAGAACCAACTCATTGTGAGGATACCACCTCTGTTTTGCAAGCTGCAACTTCCTAAGAGCGCAAAATCTCTGGTTTCTCTAGCACCCACTAGAAGGAAGCACCAACTCCCTAGTTTCTCTAGCACCCACTAGAAGGAAGAACCAACTCCCTAAGTGTTCCAGCACCAATTGGATGGAAGCACCAACTTCCAGTCACATAGGCACCAAACTGTACAATAGAGAATAGTATCTCTCCCTTGCACCACCCTGCCAACCTCATTTTTCTAGTTGCAACCAGATGGAAGATACAACTCCTTGTGTTCAAGCACCCACTTGAAACTCTAAGGACACCAATTCTCCCTAGCACCTCCCTTCCACCCTGAAATATTAATCTTTTCTTTTTAAAACTTTATCACAGTGATACAACATTTATCTATGGCTTACCAGTCCCGTCATTGTTCTACTACACTACTCTGCTCTTCCTGCATCAGTGTCTCTCACCTCGCATCTACTGCGCTTTATGTTCTTCTCTCAGATATACATTTTTGTTCCTTTCTTCTTCTGTGCTTCTAATCCTGCACATTGATGCTTCTACCCTCATCAATCACTCTCAACAACAGCACAAACGCTTCTATATTATGTGTTTTATAGTCTATGTGCACCTTCTGCATGCCTCATGTGCAATGCCTTTGCATGCTATTTACAGCATCACTGTTCTTCCCTATAGGTTGTTCACTATATCTCTTCCTTTATCCTACATCGCTTAACATCATAATCACTTCACTTCTTTGTTCTGCATACATTTCTCATGTCGAGTCATCACCTGATCATCATGGAAACTCTTCATCTTCTCTGGAAGTTATGTTGCCCATGAGTTCATCATCTATGGTTGTTATGCTAAGATTCCTTATCTTCTTTGGAAGTCGAGACTCTTCATCTTCTCTGTCAGTTACAACTAGTCAATTATGGCTTCTTTGGATTCTAAACCCCTTCCTTCATGTCACCACCGGCAGTGACCAATTTCCTAATCAAAAAGGTGCTTCCCGATTTCTGTCTAGTGAGTGTTGGCTCCTTTTCATGATATGTCCTTGGGCTATGATATTTGTGTGACAACACGATTTCGGGCACATCCAAAGTTGTCTTAGACCAAATTACTTTTCACCCTGTAATTAACCATGAGCCTCCATGCGTCCTTTCTCCAAAATGTTGGTTTTGATTGCGGTTCGATCATAAAAATTAAGGTCCAAGCATGTTCTATCCCCACAATGGAGCTCAACTGTCGATCTCATGATATTGACAGTGCTCTTGAATGGAATGTTCAGATATTTCCTCTCAATTCTATGAACTAGATCTCCTCCACAAGTCCGGCCTTTGGGACTTTCAATTCTCAAACTCTCATTTTTTCCCAGAGCATTTCACCTGGAGTCCATGATCCAACGACGCATGTCCCTCTTGAATCAAAAGTCGGGATCTCCTTCGTGTCTTCGGACTTTGGAGATTTCAATTCTCAAACTCTCATTCATCCTTCCTTTGATTTTTCTGGGAGTTGACAATCCACTGACGCGTTTCCTCTTTAATCCAATGACTATCCTCCACTCCACGAATTTAGCCTTCGGGACTTCGGGTCTTTGGGAGAGTACTGGTGGTAAAAATCTTAAAGAAAAACTCTCAAAGTGACGTAACTATTGCATCACTGAATGTCGTTTCATGAGTCGAGCAGCTGCCACGTGTCACTCGAATTTGTGATTTCCATGTACCTGAAATGCCGAATCAACTTGACACTTGTCATTGTCTGATTGCACCACATGTCCTTGCTGACATAGTCTACCACTTGTCCTTGTTGACGTGGTCTACCACATGTCCTTCTCGAATCAATGGTCCTCGTTCTCCCGTTGATCAACGACTCTGATCAAATCATGACTTCGCATGTCGGGTGTTTGAACATGAGCCAACCCTAACTCTTCCAACTCTCGATACCCGATACTCTAGATCAATGACCCACATCCCTCTATGATCCAATGACCCAGATCTCGTTGAGACATCACGTTTTGCGAAGTTGTGCTGTGAGTTTCTTTGATTCTCCCAACTCACGAAACTCTGAAATGCTTCATATCAGGTCAATGGTTGATATTTATCCCTTTGATCGATAGCTGTGATCAATATCGCAGACTCAGACTTCATATCATATCAACGGTTGAGAAACTCGATGATCTAATGGTCCAGATCATTTCAGGACTTCACATATAGTGAGTTCTTGCAACTATCGCCTTTGACTTCTCCAGCTCGCAAGTCAACGAAATGTTGATCTCTCGCCATGTGTCCTCTGGATCCAATGACCCGGATCATTTTGTGACTTCGCATATTGTGAGTTCCTGCAACTCTCACCTTTGACTTCTCCAGCTCATGAGTCAGTGAAATGTTGATCTCTTGCAATGTGTCCTATGGATCCAGTGGTTCAGATCTTATCACAATTTCACGTTTCGCGGAGTTGGAGGACGAATCTCATCCTTATCCTCTTCGCAGTTATACTAGATCTAACGGTTTTTGGTCCTCGATGCTCAGATCTATACTTATCCTCTGCGCTTCCTCTGGTCACTGGGCTCTGATATAACGAACATTAGGTATTTTGGGATTGGTGATCCAACGGCCACTGTCGCTCCTCCTCCTGAGCTTTGGCTTTCTCAAATCTCTAAGTGTCAAAAGCCATGACCTTTGAGCCCTCTGTGAGCCTCGATGTATGGGATCTCTTCTGTGCTTCTCATAATGCTATCTCTCCTAATCTTACGCTTCTTTCCGATCTTTTATCTCTGTATACTCACACTATTCCTCCTGAGCTTTTAGAGATTTCTCTTCTGTGTCTTCGTTGTTGTTCTTTCCATGCACACTCTGCCTGTAAACCTGCCAATGTCATTGTTGTTCCTGCCATCAATGACAAGCACACTTTTCCTGTAAACATGCCAACAGGAATTTCCAGGTAGCATCTCTACCTTCTTTGGTAGTGAAAATTACCTTTTTTTTTTCCTTTAACGAGGTTCAGTGGGGTCTACATCAACAAAATGCATGGCTTCTCTCTACAGAGTGTTCCTTCCTCTAGCAATTTACAGTAGCTTCTCTCTCCCAACTAGTGTTTCACATCCTTTAGTATTTTGTTTGTATTCCCAAATATTTTTCACCTCCATGTTGAGTCTTGGGCAGGATTGAGAATGGATGTTAGTTATTGGTTACCTTTATTTTCTACCAAATAGTTTTTCCCAATGTGTGTAAGTTCTAGGAACCGTTTCACTTTGTTGTGGGGTCTCATTGGGGCACTAAGTGATAGCTAGGTGAAATCTAAGTGTATACACACATTCCTCTTACTCAATTTCATACAAATTGACTAGATACATGGTCTATCTAGTTTCTCATTTATAAATGTTAAAATAATTTTAAAACATGAAAATATTATAATTAAATGACATGTTTTGACCCTGGGAACCCATCATGGGTTTGTGTGAATATTTGTTCATATTGGGCACAAATGGAGGTTAAGAATGCATTTAGAATGATATATTACATATGAAATGACTACTTGCAAAGCCTACTTGGTTCTTGGACCAAGTATTCTCAATTTATTAACGATATGACAAGAAATTAATTAAAAAGTAGGATTTTACAGAAAAAGCATTATAAGGGTTAGCGAATTCTAAAATAATTTGAAGACATAATGAATTACATTGGAATAATTAATTCATTTAAGGTGATAAAAAATCAATGATTCCCTTCCCTTGACATTTTCATTAGTGGATACAAGGCTTTTAGCATGGATACGACCTTTTACATAAATGTGTGTGTTTCCTTATGAAACAATGTTGTAGTTTTTAGTGTAGTGTAACTAATATCCAAACAAATCGAAAGGAATCTCTAGACATAATAACATAGTTGGGCACAAGTATTTGGATGCAATGTAGGCTTATGTGTTGTTTGATTTCCATGATTTATATTTTTAAGTGTAAGACTCTTATCACTTCATGAACGCCATTACCATGCCACTAATGTGAACCACTTGAGGATCCTCCATATCCAAGGAAATTCAATCCCCACAACAAATTACCAATGCATAAGACAATCGGTAAAATCCTCTTGAGTAAATAGGTTTGAAATCATAGAAGCTAATCAATACATAAGGCATCAAAACACTTTTAAGAGATCATTAATTTGGGATTATCATCCAACCAAGCTAACAACATGCTTTTATAATTTAGTATCCATCAGGTTCCAAATGCCAACAAGACATCGATCAAAACAAGCACACTCCATAGTTTCCCATGTTTATTAGAATACAAGGTTCCCTTCAAATGTATGTATCAATCCCAAAAAATATTGGAGTGCATATTTAGTATTTGAAATGTAAAATAAATTCATGATAGATTTATCAATCTCTCATTCATTGGAGGGCTCTCATCCTCTTCAATTCCTATTCCCCACAAAATCTTAGTTGCTAGCCTTGAAACTCATGACACCTATAATGGAAGAAGGGTATCATGAAACCTAAAACCCAATTATTTATTATTGTTGGAAATTGGGCAAAGAAAGTAAGAAAACACAAAAAACAAGTTGTTTTCACTTAACTAGGCCCAAAAAATAATTCTAAAGTGATCTAGAAAGCAATTTGAGCAAACTTGTAGAAGTTCGTCAAATGAAAGTCTTTTATTTTATGGCTCAAAACATATCACTAATAAGTTGTTGTATCCATGAGATGACTCAAAGGTAGAAATGAAATATGGGAACATATATGGCAAGACAAATATGAAACAAACGTAGAAAAATGTGATCTTATTAGGATGGATGGTAATAGTACATGCTCCATGATCTAGAACAATGCCTAGAAAAAAGGAGGCATAGTACAACAACATTATTTATGGAATTTTTTCTCCGTTCATTTTTCCTTATTCTAGGAGGACCCCTAGTAGTAGATGCATGAACTAACGCTTCATCAATCCCTATAGGAAGCTACGGTGTCTTTCACTCAATATAATTGGACTTGTATCTACCATTACTGGATCCAAGGCGAGAACATGAAAATTACTAAATAGATGATATATCTCAATAAATTATCACATATAAAACCATGCATTAATAAATAATCACATAACAATTCATAAATGTTAAATATAACCAAAATTGATGGCTATATAAACTATGTTAAAAGGAGAAATCACATCTGATCTGATGAACTAGTTGACAAAGTTTGAATGGTTTCCCCATGTGTTTCTCTTCAGATGTATGACCCTCTATTTGTATTGAGCTTCCCTCACTCGATGAAGAAATATCTTAAAGTACCTACCAAAATCATTCAACCTCCATAAATATCGACAAAATCAATACAAGTCATATTTGTAGCACATTATTTACTCTAAGATTCATTTTTATGAGAGTGTCAGAACATACCTGAATGAGCTCCTCTTGGTTTCAAGAATAATTTATTAGAGTCGTGTGTATAATACTTGATCAAACAACTTCCCTTAATTTGAAGTTGCATAAATGAAGTCAGCATTGACTTTGTTGTTGCTTCGTTGGATCGAGGGAGGTTTGCTCCAATATTTAATGGCTACAATAAATTATTCTCTATTGAACAAGGCCAACCATGTGAAGGAGGAATATATTATGCCCCCCCTCACATCACTCTCAATTCCTCAATACCCAACAAAAACAAACATATATACATACCAATATTCACAATTGTTTACAATGAAATAAATATTTCCTTGATCCGTTGGGAGTGAGCTCAATTCTCCTAAGAGAAAAGTAACAACTATTCCATAACATCATACACTACACTAAAGAACTTTACATCTAAAACTAGAGAATGAAAATTGATGTGAAAATAGGCTTTATTCTATTCCATCATATGACTTGGTTGGAGTATTAAAATGCACCTGCAAACATCATAGAACTCATCCTACTTTGATATATAAGTGAAAACATGTTATTTTTCCACTATTTAATCATAGACTCACTCAAAATACTTAAATGAATTCTTTGGAAAATAATAGGTCTAAACTCATATGTAATCATGAAAATGGTCTTAATGTAAGGCTGCACGAAAGTGAAATATGGTGAAAAGTGAAGTAAAAGGTTGGTAAAAGAATGGCATTTTGGTGACCCAACAAGTACAAAAAAGTATTTCATAGAAAATATATTTTACAAATAGTTATTAAAATATTGTACATCATCATTTAATTTTAGCCAGTGGCTTCTTCTTCTTAGGTCTAAAATTCCTAAGCATTTCATCAATATCTATGTCTTCATTCTCTAGGTGCTCTTCAAAATCTGATTGTGATTGCGTCCTCTCACACAGAGCACACCTAGTCTTGGGGTACTCACAGGGTGATATTGGAGGCCCTTGTGATGAGGCATCACCTACAAAAGAAAAAAATATAAAATTTAGATGGCCAATTTTTAAATATCATTGAACTAGTTTAGTAATATTAAAAAAAACACCTGCAATGTCATTATTTACCTAGTGCACTGGTCCCCACCATTGGAATGGTTGCCCCTGCATGCTCCTCTTCAACTGTACGAACCTCAAGTACAACATCCTATTACATTGATACCACAAACTTTATAAGGACAATCATAACTGTATAAGTAAAAAAAAATAGAAGTACAAAATGTATAACTATGAAATTATTAAGTATATGATTAAAATACAACCATATTACCATCATGTGCCTTTCTCATAACACCATCGTGGGGTTTCACCCCAGTGTAATGGGAATTCATGAGAGAACCATCTTCTGGTTGCAAAATGCTATCAACGCACTTCTCTCCAATACTAGTGGGTTGGTTGAAAGTGTTGCACCCCTGATTAAAACAAAGTTGTAACACATTCAATTTATCGATGATATCAGGCATGACTATATTATATTAATAATAAAGGTTAATGTGGATTGAATTTTATTTACCTTATCATGCAAATTGGTTCTTGGCAACAGGCCCAAGATTTTTCGGTGTTCAACTACAACTTTATATCCATACTTGTAACCAAGATGGAGGTCTTCCTCCATGGTTTCAGTACTGAACTCATCACGCTACATTTCATAAGAGTATGTATTTTTAATTTTATTGGCTACAATTACCTAAAAGTTTGAAGGCGATACAAATAAGATATTTGGGTACTTACAATTCATGACTACAACTTCAAGTAGCCTCCCTAGCCTAGCCTATGTTGGCCACATTTGGAAAGCCCTGATTTTGTTTCCTTTGAAGTTTCATTCAACCTATCATCAAAAGTTTCAAGTATGTTAATATATACCACACTTTTATTTACATATAAAAAAATTGAAGGTATTGAATTGTAATTGTAATTAACCTTCTGGGACCAAAGGGTGTTTTTCCTTCATCTGTCAATTTTTTGTCTTTTGCATCCTCAATGAGGGACTTCCACTCCCTCTCTAGAATCATCAGAGGATGCTCGTACCTATCATTTTATTTTAAGTTCTTCCTATGTATTTATCGCATATATTTTAAATATTGGCCAGCTACGGTGGTGGCCAAGGTATTATTAAATGTGTCTACACCAAAAAGGATTTCAATATAATCCATCAATTCTTTTTTGAGGTTGGAATTCTGCGAATTCCACCTCTCCCGTATGGTGGGCCCAAAAATCAGCAAATCCTTATTCTCCAAGGACCTATAAAAATCATTGTTCCCTACACGCAAAAACATCATATGATTATTACTTTAAAAATAATAATTTAGATGATTTATATTTGTCTACATAGAGAACATGAAACAATTAAAATTTAAAAAATTACCTAGGACTTTAAATTGCTTTAATTGAATCCCTTCCTCATTGGTCATAAATGTTACCTTAAGGGTCCCCTTTCTAGTCACACATCTTGATTTAGGAAAAACAACGATATATTTGTCCAAATCATCAACCTCATCTCTGTAACCACCTCTAGAGCCTACCTGTGTGGCCACTTCTTGGGTGTGCGTGTCATGGCTCCCACCTAATGGTGTGGAAGGTGGATATTTTAATAGTTGCATCCTGGAAGGTTTACGAGGGTCTGTGTCTAGACCATGTGGCATCTGTGCAGTGCCACTACTACTGACACCATGCATGTCAGGGTTAACCAGATTCAAAAATCTCTATATAAGAAAGAAATCATTTTTTCATTTATATAATGTAAAATTTAAAAATCAATCTTTCATAATTGATCTTATGACATAAAATTAAAACCACTTTAAATGATGGTTATTACCTTATATGTTTTAAGCATTGTCATAACTTTTCTGATCCTTTCTTCAACCTCAAGAGTTTGAACTATAATATCTAACAAGTGAGCTAGTTCCCTATTTTCTTTATTGATCTTTTTTTTTTTAATTAAAACCATAGGGTTGGGGGATTCGTACAAATCCATTTCATTGAGCAAATCATCATCAACATCATGGCTCGCTGACTACATATTCAAGAAAATAAATGATAATTCAGTTATGTAAACAAATAAAATAATTGATCGCCACAGAAATAAAATGCGCATTAAATGCAATTCAAAAATTGTTGTTCGTTTACCTGTTTTGAGGCCTCTTTTGATTTACTATGATCATCCTTCCACATTACAGTAAAATTAGAACCGTGATCATTATCATGAGAAATAAATTCAAATGTATGAGAAATCCTCATTCTTTATTGACATCCAAGGAGGAATGTTATTGTTGATAACAAAAATAGGCCACACTGAGTAAATAGACCAAAGCTCTCCAAATGGATTAACACCATAAAGAACATAATGAAAATCATAAAATATAAGAGTCATTTCTTACAATTTAGGTAAATTAGTATACGTATCGCTCCCATAATAACAATGTCTGTATCTATTCGATTCGAATTGTAATCAGTCAATAACTCTTCCCCTGCAACTATTCATTTGATTGCACACACAAATACATGGTTTCTTTCACGCCCCTCAAATACGCAATTGGGTTGCTTATTTGTGGTCACGGGTCATGTACTATTTATAAACCCTGCAATTTTCCTTCTTGTTTTTGGCCTTCCATCAATATAGATAGTTGCTGCTTTATTTTGATCATTGTCTTTTAGTTCTATATAATTTGCAGCCAAGCCATATCTTCACATACTTTTTGTATATTGGATTATTCTTATCCAATATTTGTATATATAATAGGGTCCGACATACTCCATCAATTCATTTAATCCTTCATAGAAAACCTTTATGCCATCCATGGAAAATAGCGCCAAACCATGTAATGACGATGGAGCAATCCGATATATCCTTTCAGTTACACAAAAACTAGTTTTCATTTTAGGAAGATCCTTGGGCACCCATCATTTCATTATATGTTTGTACCTCAATGGTACCTCAATGTCATCTATGCTTTCATGATCATAAGAACATGATCCCCCTTTCACAAGAAAAAATTCCATGTGTCTATGGAATTTTCTTCTAATTTTCTCACCTCTAGTTGATCTTTGCCTGTTAGACCTACTAGATGTCTCACTTTCCTCTATTATACCTGAAATTCCCTCACTCAAACAAGATAGATTTGAAAAATACATGTTTTCGTGTACGTCCTATAACACCATCAATGACATAAACAGTCGTCCAGTCAAGCAGTAACACTAATTAGTACAATGATTCTACTTCATTACTAGTATCGTGTTGGTATCACATTAAGCTCATAATGATTACCATAGTGTTACTCTTTCACACTTGTATTATGCTATATTACTATTGGTATACTATCTAGGCATTATAGGGGCATGTTTGTAGTCATGAAATGATACATTCCAACAAGTGGCAGTAATAGGAAACGATGTTGGTTGGAAGAGCCTGGAACTGATGCCATTAGACACAGACTCAATCCTGAGGCCAACTAAGGAGAACAAACAACACACACTAATTAATATAGGATTAAAGCATGCAAACAAACCAGTTTTGTACTACAACTATACCATATTTATTTGAAATGCTTCATGTGACATATTTCATTGAATTATTATGATATTAGTCTCTCTTGGATGTACTTTCATTGACAACGCCAATGCTCTTTTCTCCTTTAGTTGACCAACCTACTTTAGTGAATTCCTTTTCTAGACTTAATCCAGAGGCCATGTTTCCTAATTCATGGAAAATGACACATGGAATAAAGGTAGAAAAGGACACATGGTATAAGGATTCAAGACACTTGGTAGAAAGAATAATCGGAACCAAGAAGAAATTCCAAACCATAACCAAGAGAAAGTCCAAACAATAAGCCAAAATCCCAGTTGCAACAGTTGTAGCTACACTCCCTCTCCAAACTTGCACACCACTAGTCCTTATGTAGTTGTGAGAGAGAGAGTGACAAATGAACTCTGACACCCTCTATTTATACTGCTCTATCTCACTTGACTGGGTCGACTTCTCTTTTTGGAGGATAATAACTCAATATTAAATATTCTCTTGAGCCAACTTGTCTCCTAGGGTTATTATCCAATGTTTTAGGGTTTCTCTTTCATCTCGGAATATTCTAGTCTCGTCAAAGGTTGCACATGGAGGTTAATACCTCCTGAAACTACCATAATATCAACAATTTCCAACACTTGTATGTCTTTCTGATTTGACATAAGTTGAGGTTGAAATTATTAAGGGTTTAACATTTATATTGAAGACAACAGGACATAAAGTATTGTTATAATTATTGTTGTCATAAAGTGACTTTTAGATCTATTTTATGCATGATAAGATTGCCCTAGAATGTTGAAACTTGTGGCATAATCTTGATATTTTTTCTCTTGAATTGCCTAGTGGATTAGGGTTGTTAAGAAGTGAAATATCATCTATTGTTGCTATTGTTTTATCATATTTAATATCAACCCTAAGGATGTAAGTTCTCAGTGACTATATCTGGGAAAATCTAGGAAAGAGGTGAAATTTTTGAAGTTTCATTAAAGCTTGAATTTTAGAAATTTCTACAGCTACTCTAATAATGAGCCCTCGTTCCACTACCCAGAATAGTGTGTAAATAATTAAGTGGGTACTTTATTGCTACTAGGAATTGGGAGGTTTCATTCCAAGAATAACCTCTTAGTGGTGTAATCTCATTGTTTTCATAATTCTATAAAAAATCTGCAGCAAGTTTGTTGATAAATCTGGTCCACAAATAGTAGTGTAACCACTCTTCTAATGCACCATTCTCATATTCCAAAATTAGGAGTGTAAATCCATCTTTCAAGGGGTGTCATATTGTATTACGATAATAGGATATAACCCCTCTCTAATTTAATTTTCCCTCCATGAGTCAAAGATGAAATAGGAGTGTAAATGCTAGTGAATGCACCATCATTACTCAACCAAGATTAGTCAATGTGCAATTGTTGAATGAAGCACCCTCTGTCATGCACATGCATGCTAAGAATAAGAAAATGAACCTAACACATTTCTTTTAATAATAATAGATATCTACAAGCATGCATCCACCTATTGTAATTAGCACAAAAGCAAGGCCAAACTTGGCATGAAAGGAAACCCAACTTAACCATCAACTAACCTATTGCAGAACTAGAAAGAGGACAAAATCATTGTTTTGTTGAAGGTTGTCTCTAGCAAACACGTAGAAATGCCACAATATTGAGTAACCATTCGAAAATATCCCAAGAAAGGATGATGAAAAGTAGGAACAACACCACATATATTTTCATGATGGCACACAAATTCGGAACAAAATTACCATTCAACAATGCTACTTCCTTGGATGTTTTTTTCTTGAAACATTCATAAGATTCATTCAAAAGTTTCAGTAATTCTTCTATAGTATCATGAAATTTCTTTAGCTCAACATAAAAGACATTGGCAGGGAATTCAAACTCAATTATTATGTTCCAATATTCCCTTTTTAAATGCTCATAACCTAGCTTGCCTTATTGTTTTACCCCTAGATTAGATTTATACTACCCTTCGAGGAACAATCAAACTCTTGTAATATTGTGCACAATCCAAAAATGTTAATATTTATAAGTTTCAATCTATACTCCTTGGGTACTCATCAAGGCTACCTTCAAGATATAAGCCTATAACATTAAAGTACCTAAAAATAGTCACCCATTGATTTGAGATTATTTTGCAGTCTTTAGTTGCTTCCTTTGATACCTCCCAATTACATAAGTTTTATATCACCACTTGTGAAGTAGACATAAAGGTGAGAAATTTGTCATGTCATTGCAAGGTGAAGGTTGTGTCACATAAGCATAGAGTTCAACATTCACCTTTCAACTTCAAAAATATATTTGAAGATTAGGTCCCTGAGAGACCTTTTATAATGTTTCTAGAAGAACTATTATGATTGATGAAGCTTGATGAATATAAGCTTCGATACTAGGATCTTCAAATATAAGAAAAAGAATTGAAGCACATTGAAAAGTTTGAATAATTACAAGTCCTAATTTTTCACTATAACAATATAAGATCCCCCCAACAGTTATGAGTTTTTTAACCAATTTGAAGGAAATTTATGTAATCCTTAATGAATTAGTATCTATACCATAGAGTTTGTGCCTTAGCCCCAATCTTGTTAAGTTGAAGGCTAGCAGTGATTTCGCTGACTTGCAAAATCTCTCATGATCTATTTAAAATCTTAAGATGCTTGAGGAAATACATTTCAACAATAATAAAATAAATTTCATACATGCCTAACTCTTTTCCTATGCTTACAAACCTTCAAATTTTGTGTGCTAAAGAAACATCGTTGGAAATACCAACAATACATATAGTTAAAAGAGGAGATAAGGTTGTTACATAGTTTATGATTGATTATGCAAGTTGATGAAATATGATCCAAAGAGAGGGGAAATAATCATATTCCTAAGGAACCTCAAGTTTTCAAATGGATTTTCTATGAGCAAAGATTTCTCATTTTTTGTTGATTTCATAAACAACTAATCGTAGGATTTTGGAGGTGTTGGAATACCAACAGGGCAACACTATCAAGATAACTAGTGAGGTGGAATAAATACATGGCCAACTATGCAATAACCTTTTAGTGGAAATATAAAAATCACTAAGTGCAATCCATACTAGACTCCACTATTTACCATGAACATAGCCAATATGGAGGCTGCAATATCTAGGAGTATTTTAAATTGGACTAGGAAGATTTATGGGACTTCAATAAGGATTTCCTAGAGGTTACACTCCACAACAATTACACTCCATATTGGGAACTACCTACAACATTCATATCAACAACATGGCAACGCGTTCACACAATTGAGACAATACTCTATCTTTGGCCACACTATTTGTACTTTGTTGTGCAATTGTGGAAGTAGGAAGAGCCTTATGTGGTATATCATGACAAAGTCAAAATGATATGTTTGAGGAGAATTGCAAGATGAAAGAGGACATACGGCATATCCAGAAAACCATTAAAAATCTCAACACTATCAAACAAAGAAAGAACAGTGGTAGAAAAGACCTTGCCCAATGCTATTTTGAGCATATTTTTACCTTTAATGAAGTTTAATATTATTTCTTGGAGGGTTTTTTGAATTCGTAACAAGGGTTCTCAACCCATAACACACATTCCTAGGACACATTTACTTCAAATTTGTAAATTGAATACTCAACCAACCTCTACTCCACTGACACAGAACATAATATCACACCATGGAACGATGAGAGGCTCTCATGGGCACCTACACACACTATCACATGTGGGAAGATCCATGGAACATGTTCAAAAAAGAATTAAAATAGGATCTATTGATTGTAAGCTCCCCATCCCCATTCCTCATTCATTTCCCTATTAATTGAAATAGTAGGACACTAAGAAGTCCTCCTCCCCACTCAAATAAAATATCTTCCAACTAACACTCCACCAATCATAGTTTCCCACATAAGGTATTGTTCCATTCAAATGAAACAAATTCTCACAATACCATATGTGTTATACCTCAAGTGCCCACAAACCCTATTTGGTTAGTCGAAATCATGCCTCTTTGTTTTTGGTTTCCCTCTCGACAATGGCATTGGACAAGTTCATTGATAGAAGGTTCCTTTGTATTGGGTGTCCTATTTAAGGTATAAACAGGCCATTCTCTCATCTTCCAAAGTATTCTTGGGTTATTTCTCATTCTCTCTTCTTGGAAGAGGGTGAGTGTTCTTGATTTCAAGGGTTCCATAAGGTGGCATGTGTATTTTCAGGTAAGCAATGTGCTACCCAAGCTCATATGTACTCACTTTTAATAATGATTAACACAATTTGCAGGTAAGCAATGTGATACCCAAGTTCATATGTACTCATTTCTAATCCAATGAACACAATCCTTAATTTGGAACCTACTGTTCTTGCACAAATACTTTTGGATACCAAGACACCCTCAAGTGACAACTAGAAGGGAGCATACAACTATAAAATGAACTTTTCCTTGGCAAGCTAAATGACTCTCAAGAGAGACTTTTGAGAGTTTCTCATTTAATGGAGAGTTTGGACAATTTTCTCTTAAGTTAGTAGGAAACGATGAAACAATAATGCTCTATGTAATTTATAGAAGGCTAGAAAAAATGTTAGTCATTAAGAACACACAAATGTTTTCTCATTATAACTAGAACTCTTTGAAAGAAAAGATAAATCAAAAGGATGAATTACTCTAAAATTACAGTTAAAATGCTCTATTATTTAATCAATATTTCTGAATAGTCTATGAAATTGGATATGCACAAGCATTGTTCTATCAAGATGTAACACTAATTAGTACAATGGTTCTAGTTCATTACTAGTATCATGTTGGTATCACAGTAAGCTCATAATGATTACCATAGTGTTACTCTTTAACACTTGTATTATCTAGCACACGCTAATTAATCTAGGAGTCAAGCATTCAAACAAACCTTCTCACAAAGAAGCGCTAGTTGGTGATGGAATTCAACATCACAGGATCAATGCGTGAAGGGGATGAGTTTCATAGGGTGGGAAAGTTACATTGAAAATCTGCTTAACGAACTAACACCATGGTGCAATTTATCTCACCGAGCAGTGGGAAACCTTCCAAGGAGTCTGAGTGAGTCTAGACAATGTCGATCCCAGGTACAACACCACCTTTGATGGGTTGTCACCTTGGGTAGGAAGTATAAAATATTATGGCCTTTATGGTACCACATATTATACCAAAGCATAGGGGGGAAAGTCAACAGTCGACACCAATACCAACAAAGCAGGGTTGATTACACTATTGGCCCCAATGAGACCTCATGCTTGACCCTTGTCTTAGAAGGGTTTCCCAAATTCAGTGATATAGCAACTGGATTTCACTCCCTAACTCAAATATTTATGCTTGTTTAACATATTTCACTAGTACATTTGTGTCAAATTCTGACGGCACGTTCGATGCAATTGCCACTTTATATTGTCAGGAGAATGACAAAAAATGGACCCCCTCAAACATCGTTTCACATGAGGTTGTTTTTCCGATGACATATATTTTTTCTTCATTGTGACGTTTCATGCAGACATATGTCATCTCAAATATGACTTTCCAAAACCCATATAGTCATCGCAATATCGACGTCTTGGATGTGTAAAGAGTGACGTCTTGGAGGTGGTAAGAGAGATGTCTTGGAGGTGGAAAGAGAGACGTCTTAGAGGTGGCAAGAGTGACATCTTGGAGGTGGCAAGAGTGACATATTGGAGGTGGCAAGAGCAATTTCTTGGAGGTGGAAAGAGAGACGGCTTGGACGTGGCAAGAGCGACGTCTTGGAGCTGGCAAGAGTGATGTTATGAGGTATCAAATCCGATGTGGTTTCTATGGGAGTGACACTCTTGGAGGTGGCAAGAGTGATGTCTTGGAGGTGGCAAGAGCGATGTCTTGGAGGTGGAAAGAGAGACATCTTGGACGTGGCAAGAGTGACGTTAAGAGGTATCATCTTCGACGTGGTTTCTATGGGAGCTACACTCCAAGAATGTTGCTCATACTCACATGAAACGAGGTCGATTATGACCACTAACACTATAACCTCCAAGGCACGACGAGCAATATCACGCCTGCTATGGAACATTGAATGTTGCGACATGTGGCAATGTCAAATCCGACGGCCTATAATCCATCTGCTGCAGCATTCAATGTTGTGTAGCACACTGGATATTGTTCATTGCACTGCACACCCCCCAAACATGACACATGAGCTAGATAGTGACGTTGCAAGGAGTGTCTTAACAATGAATTCTATTTCCAACTGATCTGCATTCTATCGCCAACTGATCTACACCCTGAGGGGGCAATATTCTAATTATCTTTCATTTGGGCTATTTTGTTGTCACTTTTCAATAATTTGGTTATCTTTCATATACTTTGATTGTGATTTGAAAATAAGCATTGTCTAAATATTCGACTATTTGGACCTGGATTCATATAACATCAGGATGGATCAAATCACAACTAAAAGAACAGTATATACAATAAAAAATGGTCAAAATTGCCGAATATTTACACAATACCTTTGTAAATATAAGTCCATTATATTTTCAAATATTGATAATATCAATAAAATAAAATGGCATAAAAACACAGGTCCAACTGTAAATGCTCTATAAATCAATAAGACAAACGAAAGTATGATGACCAATGGTACAAAAGAAAAAAAGGTTAAAAAAAACATTTATATAAATACAAAAGCTAACATCCATCCATCCTTACGTTTACATTTGTATATAATATATATAGATAACATCCATTCATCATTAGCTACCTTCATTTTGATCAAAACAAAAGAATTTGATTCCACTACAATAGTGGGTGATAAAAAGTACAACCTATGAAATTGAAGGTAGAAATTATTGTTGGATCATGTTGTCATTGATGCCAATGGTTTGATTGATTGATGTCATTGATTGATGTCAAGTGATTGAATGATTGATGATTGATGTAATGTAATATGTATTTTCCTTGATGAGAATGCACNAATTGAAGGTAGAAATTATTGTTGGATCATGTTGTCATTGATGCCAATGGTTTGATTGATTGATGTCATTGATTGATGTCAAGTGATTGAATGATTGATGATTGATGTAATGTAATATGTATTTTCCTTGATGAGAATGCATAGATGGATCAATGAGTCCTTGATGATAATGCATAGATGGATCAATGAGTTGTCATTGATATGATGAAGATGGATCACCCTTGATGAGAATACATAGATGAAGATGGATCAATGAGTTGTCATTGATATGATGTATATGGATCAATGAGTTTTCATTGATACATGATGAAGATGGATCGATATGGTTTCATTGATACATGATGCATAGTTGATGTATATGATGCAGTGGTGAATTGATGCAAAGATGACTCATTATTGTCTTATCATGATTGATAAGGTGCAAAAATGGATGAACTCGAAAGTGGTCCCCTTATGGTGAAAGCCCTCATGGAAAGATGTTTTGCGGATTGAGTTATCCTAGAAAAATGGTTGGAAAACCCATGCTTGTATGTGGAATAATGAGATGAATATCAATGAACTTGTTGGTGAAACTATCCTAGATGTATAGTTCTTGTCATGCCATTTCCGGTGGTATGTGGAATGTCACATAAATCCTCACGGTTTGAGAGTTATGGCCTTACGAAGTTGGAGGACCCTCATATGAAGGCTTGAAGCCCCCAAGGTCAAAGAAGTCAAAGTGACCTAAAAGAACAAATCA
>SNQJ01S0009744.1:64325-74772 GCA_010110895.2 Picea sitchensis | reverse complement strand
CCTAGTCTCCTATATATACCAAGGAGACATTTTCATTTTGAATCATCTTGTATTGGAACATTTAAGTGGGGTAAAAGGAGGTTTCCCCCTCGAAGAGGCTTATTATCTGAAATTATCTCTTTTTCAAGGCGTTGAGTACTTTTCCTGAGGTTTTTCTATGTTATATAGATGTTTGGTTCTTAACAATGGGTCATAGATCTGTGATTGTAATACTTTAACAGATCACTTAACACTGATAGTTCATCAATATTTAACCACTATCTACTCCACAGATACAATAGAGCATCACATCATTCACTTATATCTGATGTATCTAAGAACTTATCATAGATATGTAGCTTAGATCTAGCAGATTCAAGCACTAAAGACATACACATAGGTCAGATCTAGCGTCCATATACATCATTAGCACGAAGCATAAACATATCTATCTATCTATATGAAAGCACTTAGCAAATAAATACATGAACATATCAAGACATCACACAAAGCAGAGAAACACAACATATACATGGTTCACCCCCATCCTGGGGCTACGTCCACCAAATCTTCTTCTTTATTATCTTTGGTCAATCTTCTTATAGGAACATAGCATCAAAATCCTACTCCGTAGAAGATAGGAGATCTTCGCACTCTCTGCCAGATCCTCCTTCTTCTTTCTAGGGTACATCACCAATCCTTCTTACAATCCCTTTCACATGGCTCTACAAGTCTCACACAGTATGTACAAATCACTTACAATCCTTCAATCACATAGATCTAGCACTTATCCATTCATACTTAGCACTTATCCCAATATCACACAGATATGCCTATCTTGTCTCTCTCTTACATATCCTAGACATCTATTTATATATTACAAAATAGGCCTAAACATGGGTAAACCCATGTGACGACATCCCATACCCGTTACATATTCCAAAATGCCAAAAAGGACCCAAAAGGGGGCCGAGATACCATGATCTCTACTTCGTCTTGCGCTCCTCCTTCGACAGGCTGTCGAAGTCCCAAAATAGGTCAAACTTGACCAAGGATCTCCCAAAACTTGGTCAAGGGACAACAGTAATAAAAATAAAATTGTACATACATCTTGTGTTCTTTGTGTTCTTTGTGGTGATGACTTGTTGATGATATATTGCTAATATATGTTGTTGATATGTGTTCACATCTAACTGGTTATAAATGACAACAATGAGTAATGAGTAAAATGTTGAATTCTAACTAAGGAGCTTTTTGTAAGAGGGAAGTTTTGAAAAAGAGCCCCACACTCATTCACCCCCCCCCGCTAAGTGTGCTAGGTGTGTCCAACAATTGGTATCATAGAAGGCCTTCACTACAAGCCTTAACAAGCTTGAAGGAGATCCATAGACACACAAATGGATGATGAAGTTCCAATACTTGATGAGGAAAACTATTCTACTTGGAGAATAGATATGAGATTGTATTTGAAGACAATGGGAGCAACTATTTGGAAGGCAACCATTGGTGGATCAATTTCGTTGAAGAACAAGTCAAAGTTTGCAGCTCAAAGAGAAGGAAAGAAGAATGATGTATTGGCTCTCAAGACCATTCTTAGTGGACTCTCAATCCCTATAAAAGAGAGCATAGGACAATGCACTTTCGCAAAGGATCTATGGCTAAATCTAGAAGAGACATATCAAAGCAAGAAAGAGAAGGATGATATTGAAGACCACTCCATAAAGATTATCAAAGGTAAAGAATCTCCAAAAACCTTTGATTGTATTATTTCTAAATGTGATCTTGAAAAACATTTCAAGTGAATATATAACAAAAGAATATCCCAAAAGTATTTCAAATGAAGATACAAAATCTCCAAAGACTCTTGATTGCAATGATTCAAAATGTGATCATGTTGAATTTTTCTCTACAAGTGAAGAAGAAAATCTAGAAGTAGTTTGGATAAAGTCAATTGATTGTTATCTCATGGAAGAGTAGAATAAAAACTATTGGAGCTTAAAAGAAAGGTTGAATATGGTTTATATGAATATAGAAATGACCACTATTATATAGACTATAGCTATATTTCGGATAACACTAAAAAGTTTCTCAAGAAGAGTCAAAGGCACATCTTGAAGTTGAAAGAAATGCTCAAAGAACTAGCAGAAAGTAGTAAGACTCAATTAGAAGAAAATGAAGAAGAGATCACAAGACTAAAGAATGGAAAAGAAGATATGAATGTAGATGATGAGGTTAGCAAAAGTTTTGAAATCATTGTCCATCTCAAAATCCAAATTGAAGAGGCCAAAAGAATAGAGGAACTATTGAAGAATCAAATAAATGAAAAGGAAGAGACATGTTGTAAGTTAGAAGCTGNGCTGAAATTATTGACCTTAGAAAGAAAGTATAGAAGTCAAACAAAGTCTTGAATAGCTCAAAAATCTTGGATGAGATATTGGAAAGTGAAATATCACCATGTGATAAATCAGGACTTGGATACAAAAGAGAAGATACGCATGTTGAAGCAAGAACCTCAAAGAAGCATGAGGTAAGTCCATCAAAGAAGGAAGACAATATTGCAAAACAACCATCTACACAAGGCAAAGAAAATCTAACAAAGCAAGGAATACATCAAGAATCTATTCTTGGGACACCAAAGCAAAGGTATGAAAGTATTTTTCATGGGTATTGTTATTCATGTAATGGATATGGTCAAAAAGCTTTTGAATGTAGATCTTATGAAAGGAGATATAATGGAATATTTTATAACACCATGAGGAGTTGGATATGTGATCAAGTAGGACACATTGATGTTCACTGTAACATCATGAGATGCTACAGCTGTAGTGGATTTGGCCACAAATCCCAGGAGTGATGGAACACAAGAAGAAAGTCCATGATGAGGACTTCACATAGCATGGCTAGAAGAAGGAATGGAGTAAGGAAAGGAGACATATTTGAAAATATGGATGCTCAGAGCTCAAGTTCTGAGGAGAAGGGACATCTACAAAAGTGGGTGAAGAAGACAGAGCATCCAGAACAGAATGAAAGACTGAAGGGAAGCTCAAAAGTGTCATCTACTGAGGTATATGTAGGTGACAGTGGTGACAGTCATGTACACATGCAGGCTTACCTTGAATAGGTCGCGTACATACATGAGTTTTTGTGCAACATGCCACATATATATGGTAAAGACTTGGGAAAAAGGCAATGCACATGGCTTGGAGTTTGATGTGATGGTATAAATCTATGATGCAGGCTCTGACATGTTTTATTGTAGGTTATGACGCTGTTTGTTGCAGGTTTTCATGGTTCTATGTTAGATCATGTAAGGTTACGAGGAAAATAAATATTGAGTGCATGGCACTAACCCATGAGTATGGATTGATGATGATTTGTTAGGGTACATGGCTAGTACTTAATTGAGTTTCATTGATATATATTATGATGATGGATATCATGGTGCATGCATTTTCCATGTCGTTGGGATACATATTGAGACATGTAGTTGGTGAAGTTGATGAGATGATCATGTTGTACATTATTGATGATCTATAGTTGATGCATGATTGGTACACTAGTAGAGGCACCTATTAGCAAGTTGATTGGCACATGTTTTATGGAGGTTTTGACATACATGTATATGATTCATCATTTTGTGGTTTTGGTGCATGATGGTGTACATGTTTTGGTACACTCATATATGGAATATGATTGATGATACTACACCATTAGTACTACTTGATTAACACAAAAATTGACATTTGTTTGAGATACATGATTGTGGCACTTGGTTCATAATGGAGACATATCATGAGTGATATGATACATTGTTTTGCATGTTGGTAGATGCACATGGTTGGCATGTTGGTAGATGCACATGGTTGGCATATTGGTGGATGCACATGGTTGGAATATTGGTATATGCACATGTTGGCATGTTGATAGAGGCATATGATTGATATATTCCATGGATGATATTTTTTGGCACATTGCATGATGTTGATGTACATGGTTTATGTACATAGGTGTTGTGCATGATGAGAACACATTTTGGTACAAGATGTACTTGGTTGATATTTTACTCATGATTCTCTATTTTATTGTTGATATATGTGTTGTTTCATGATGGTTGGTATGGCATGATTTTGATGCATGAACAGGTCCAAGGATCATTATATGGTAGCATATTGTTGATCTTCCAGAGAAGATAGGGGGATACATACCCATAGGGGGAGTCATTCTTCTTCCCATGATTCTAGGAGGAGATATTTATCAGATGCATACCTAGAAAAGAGCCCTATATTTGAATAAAGAGCACAATGGCATAATTCTAGGAGCGATGGTCACAGGGGGAGTATGTTCGATGCATCTTCATCATTACATTGGAGTGATATTCTTTGTTCAAAAAGGGAGATATTATCAAAGGAATTCAGACAGGGGGAGCAGCCCCAAGAAGAGTTCAAGCAAGGGGAGCAGCCCTAAGAGGAGAATGGCCCTTTGCCATTGATTTCAAAGGGGGAGAGTGAATCACATTGATGTGATTGATGTTTATTGATGGGGAGAGATAGTCATATTGACTATTGATGTATAACATGCCCTATATACATGTTGACATCAATAATTGGTAATTTGTGTTGACATCAATGTTGGTATTGCCATCAATGCCAAAGGGGGAGATTGTTGGATCATGTTGTCATTGATGCTAATGGTTTGATTTATTGATGTCAAGTGATTGATTGATTGATGATTGATGTAATGTAATATGTATTGTCCTTGATGAGAATGCATATATGGATCAATGAGTCCTTGATAAGAATGCATAGATGGATCAATGAGTTGTCATTGATATGATGAAGATCGATCACCCTTGATGAGAATACATAGATGAAGATGGATCAATGAGTTTTCATTGATATGATGAATATGGATCAATGAGTTGTCATTGATACATGATGAAGATGGATCGATATGGTTTCATTGATACATGATGCATAGTTGATGTATATGATGCAATGGTAAATTGATGCAAAGATGACTCATTATTGTCTTATCATGATTGATAAGGTGCACAAATGGATGAAATCCAAAGTGGTCCCCTTATGGTGAAAGCCCTCGTGGAAAGACACTTTGTGGATTGAGTTATCCTAGAAGAATGGTTGGAACACCCATGCTTGTATGTGGAATAATGAGATGAATATCAATGAACTTGTTGGTGAAACTATCCTAGATGGATAGTGCTTTTCATGCCATTTCTGGTGGTATGTGGAATGTCACATAACTCCTCCCGGTTTGAGAGTTATGGCCTTACGAAGTTGGAGGACCCTCATATGAAGGCTTGAAGCCCCCAAGGTCAAAGAAGTCAAAGTGAACTAAAAGAAGAAATCATTATTTAAATGATAAATTAAAGTGACAAAGTCAAGGTGGATTATTTAAATAATAAAGAGAAGTGACAAAATCAAGAAAGATTATTTAAATGATAAAGTAAGGTGACAAAATCAAGAAAGATTATTTAAATGATAAAATAAGGTGACAAAATCAAGAAGGAATATTTAAATTGGAGAAATTTCTATTTATGGAAAGTGGTTAACCCTAAAATAAGGAAAATGGGTTAAGTGACCTAGAGGATGAAAGTATAAATAAGATAGCTATGAACTATTGCAATTCATCCATTTTGTGGATCAATGGAGAGATTCTAGTGATAATATCTTTTGAAGTATTGATGGAGAGATTCTTGTGAGAAGTATTTTTGGTGTGGATATCTTGAGCATGATTGAAAATCTATTCTGAGAAAGAGAGCGTGAGGAGGATCTCATGGACGCATTGAAGTTTTGGCAAGTCTGAGATCATGACAGCAAAATTCTCAGAATTATAGAGAAACCCTATTTTCTAGTGCATACGCGGGCTTTCTGTGTATAGGGGGCGTATATGCAAGTTGTCAATGTACAGAGTGCATATAGTACACAGGATGTCAGTGTATAGGGAGCATACAGTGAAAAAATCATGGATTTTTGTGGTTGAGATGATGACAAGCTGTTGAAGATTGAAGCAGGTTCCAGATTTTCACTCTATGGGCTCAGTTCTATCACTAAGACACTGGTATGGGTACATTATTGTCTTGATGGATAACATTGCTTATTATTTTGTGAATTCCTAGGGCATTCTTGGTGTGGTTGCTATGATGTGGTTTATGTTGGTTGATGGAGTGAGAAACAATCGCATGATTCAGTATTGATATGATGGCTATAGTATGTTGATTTCTTATGCATAATTAAGTAGCATTCATATTGATTAGTTATGGAGCATGGGTAAGATATTGGAGAGCTTGGATGTATTATGACTAGCTGGTGGTCAGTTTGGGTAGTGAGAAACATAAGAGAATGATAAATTGGTTGCAGAGGATCTGAGTTGACCTTGAAAGAAAAACCATAATAGCTCAGAAGGTATATGCAGGTTGTAGTACTATTTGAAAGCGTATACACAGGTTGTAGTACTACTTGGGTTCATATACACTCGGGTTGTAATATTGGTAGGGCACGTACACACGCATGCTGCACTACTGACAGGTCGTGTACTTGTTGTAGATTGACATCTGTTGAGGATTGTTTCATCATCTCATTTGATACTGAGGGTGTAATTTGAGTCTTGCATTATAGAGCTGGTGCTCTTGTAGAGTTGCACTCTATTCAGTTGTTGCTGATAAACCCCAAGGATTGTAGTCGGTAATAAAAAGAAAATTGTACATACATCTTGTGTTCTTTGTGGTGATGACTTGTTGATGATATATTGTTGATATATGTTGTTGATATGTTTTCACATCTAACTGGTTATAAATGACAACAATGAGTAATGAGTAAAATGTTGAATTCTAACTAATGAGCTTTGTGTAAGAGGGAAGTTTTGAAAAAGAGCCCCACACTCATTCACCCCCCCTCTAAGTGTGGTATGTGTGTCCAACAATTATAACTTCTCATAAGAACATGGTTTAAACAAATATCTACTTCATCAACTTCAAATATCAATCACAAACAAAACCTTACATATCAATATTCTTAAACAATGTTCTGGGTACAATATAAAAAATGGCACATCATCAATGTAGAAAATCTGTCATATGTGGGAACCACAATTTGATTTGCAATATCCATACCAAATTTCCACTCTCAAAACCAAACTACTAAGGATAATCATTATAAACCGTAAAAGGACAATATATATTGTAATTTCACGGTGTAAATCTATATTTGTTTCAGATCTACAAACAACTAATCTGGTGGTGGAGCTAGAAATGGAAATTAAAATATTCAAAAAATACAACAATCTCTCTATGATTAGCCTTTAAGGAATAAGGTTTTGACCTAGAAAGTCCTTCATAGAAGGAAAAGAAAGGGTCAGGGATCTGTTTGATGTGTAAGGAGGATGAAACAATATGTCACTTGTTTATAAAGTGTCCATATGCACCACAGATCTGGAAAAGACACAACAGATTACAGGTAGCCCAAATGTTTGGAATGGTGATTCAGTAGAGGAAATTCTGAGAGCATGGTACCATAAAAGAGAATTTAAAGATTCCATAGAAATTTCTTGCTTCATCATATGGGGAATTTGGTTGGCCATAAACTCTCAAGTGTTTGAGGAAAGACATATCCCACTTTTCAAGTTATATCTCAAGTTAGATCAGTAGTTTCCAATTGTACAATCCCTGCCAAGAAATGTGTTCAAGTCACAAGTGTTTGAAGAAAGACATCCCACCTTTCAAGTTATATATCAAGTTAGATCAATAGTTTCCAATTGTAGAATCCCTACCAAGAAACGTGTTCCTCTCCAATTGAGAGAACTGGAAATACACAAATCTTAAGCATGAAACTTTTTCAACATAGCTAGGAAGGGCCCAACTGAGTTTAGCTATGATAGAAGAGTTATGTTTCTATGTGTTTCTAACAGTAAAGTTTAAAGCAGGCCCTGGAGAGATACAATAACTTTGGAGAGCTTAGGGTTAATGCACATTAACATAATATTCAGTTCAAACACATTGGTGAACAACTAAAAGAGGTAGAAGCCACATTTGAAAGAATTTATTTTATGCATATTTTCCGGGAATTGAGTGAAGAACTAGAGTCATCATCCAAAGACAGTTAATAGTTAGACTGAGAGACCCATGGGTGTAGAGGAAATCAGAGATGGAGTCAATGTCTCTGAATTGATCAATCTCTGAGTGCTAGTTTTTTATATCTTTGTCTCTGTTTATGTTTTTTATCTGAAGATGAGGGTTTTATAAATACAGTTGTCTACCTGATATAGTTTAGTTATGGGATAATTATTTATGTGATTTTTGGTGTATTATGACATAATTTAATGAAGCAAAACCTTGATCTGTATGAAAGGATTTTTAACATAATTTTCTTGAAGGAATGTAAAAGCAATGGGATGGGGAAAAACCTTTTTGGTTTGAAGGGATTTAGCTTTAACAGTTCCAGTTTTGCTTACAATGTGTGGAAAACACTTGAGAAATGTAATTTCCACTCTATGAATAGAAATCACAATTTATTCCTTGAAAAAAAGAAACAGTAAAAAGAAGATATGAAAACTAATTAGCTTAGTTGGTAATACTAATAATTTTTTGTCAATCCTTAATATTAAAGCTCCATTTAACATTTCAACAAAATTTGTATACAATTTCCAACTTGAGGCATGAGGCATAGTAGAGGAAAAGAAGTCAAAACTTAACAAATCTTCCTTATCCTTCAGCTTCGACACATTTGACACGGGCCCCCGATTATCTATTTAATCAACCTAATATTCATTGCAATGAATACTAACAAGAATTAGTTCCCCTTGTTAAAAGACTAATCACTAAAAAATACTTGTCCAGAAACACATTTTGCATATATACAAAATTTTGTCAATTTAATAAATGAGGTGGAAGATTAAAATTAGTTCATGTCTCACCTCTAGACAAAGGAACAATTGAAATAATCGATATTCTAAATTATATTGAGAGTTACAGAGCAGAACGTCAGACCAAAAAATAGAGATAAATACTAGCACCATTAGAGAAGCTTTACTTAAAGATTAAACATAATATCTTTCCTTTATTCAGTCATAAATTCATATAATTCAACGTTAATCACAAGATTGGAAGGTACAAATATATTTTATTCGAACATAGCTTGTTTCTTGCAAAATTTCAGTGTTGTGTACACTTCTGTGTACATTAAAATCTATGTAATCCTATCACATATGCTCTCTTAAAAATGCTTTTCATATCTCTTTTCCTTCTCTCATGATCTATGTTCATAGTATTCAACAAGAGAAGCTTCTGTTAAAGCTGCCAATGTCAAGGCTTGGGAATGCAGCTTGCAAAGACAATATATACCAACATAGTCAACCCACCTGAAGCACAAAATTTCTAAAGTAAACTGGTTGTTAAATATCTATAAACAAAATTTGAAGCAACAAATCCCTGGATAGAAACTCTTAACTTCAGTTCCTTGCCATTTCTCCAAACATAATTTCAAACTAAAATACACCTGAAGATAATTCTCATGAACAACATGTTTTATGTCTTATTTCTATTCCAAAAATGACACTATGATCAAAATACAAGACTAGATTTCCAAGTCATGGACCTACAATTTTTCTGATTTTATTTCCTGAAATTAACTGCTTGTTTATTTTTGTTCCACTCTCCTTCCTAACTGTATTCTTCTTCCTCACACTGGCTCCTTGTTAGCCTTTCCTTTAGTTTTTCTTCCCCTGCATTTATATATCTCTCTCTCTCCCCCTTTATTTTTATCCCTTGCCTTCCTTGTGTTCCCTGCTGAGTGGAAGAGGATCAAACTTCAATCCAAGTAGCCTGGTTGAGAGTTTAGTTAATTTATGTCAAATATACCTAAGGCTTAGCTCAATCAGTTGAACCATCCACCCAAGGCATGTTGCCAATGGGGAGGGGCAACAGGTCACAAGTTCAAATCTGGTCAAGCCCCTCAGGGCTACTCCCTCTCATTCAAATATTCCAGGGAAGAGGGGCGATTCCATGAGGCTTCCATTGGAAAAGGAAGATATATATATATATAGATATAGATATAGATATAGATATAGATATAGATATCCTTTACCTTCCTTGTAATCCTTTGTTGAGTGGAACATGATGAAACTTCAAGCCAAACAACCTGGTTGAGAGCTTAGTTAATTTATCTCAAATAGCCCCAAGGTTTAGCTCAATCAGTTTAACCATCCACCCAAGGCATGTTGCCAATGGGGAGAGGCCACAGGTTATAAGTTCAAATCCAGTCACGTCCCTCAGGGCACCGACCTCTATTGTGGTTGATGGTTGATCTAGCCTCCATTCAAATATTTCAGGGAAGAGGGGTGAACCCATGAGGTTTTCCCTGGAAAATGAATCAATAAAAAGAACACAGAGGGAATGAGAGATTTAAAATTTTATGACCAACACTCCCCTGGCTTCCAATGGCAACAATGTAGAGGG
>SNQJ01S0009744.1:20297-37467 GCA_010110895.2 Picea sitchensis | reverse complement strand
TTAAACCTTTATAGCCAACAACCCCCTATAAATATCTATGTTATGGTTCCTCCTTGTAAATTGGTGACTTGAGTCCTCATAGACTTATAGAGTGGGTGGCTTATGATGCCAAATTCTTTGGCCCTTGATAGCATTTCATTTTCCATTATGTGAGTGGTGTGCATCCTCAAGTTATAGACACACTGGAGCCATGGATTCCCAATGATTTTCAAGCATTGCAATATATAACCATGCAAGAACAATTTCATGGGTATTACCATAATCAATTCATCTTTGTAAACCACGTTTTGCTCAAATGCACATTCATGGTCAATTGGACATTTTCCTTTGTTTTGGATGAGTATATTCCCAATTGTTCTACATATTTACCACACCAATGTTTAAATCTATTTATTGGCATGCTCGTGTTCGTGTGCACTTTTTCTCACAAAAATGTGTGGGGCTAGGTTCAAGCACTACTAAATTTGTACCCAAAATACGACACATTAAAATGGACACCATATTGAACTCACGAACCATATATTGCCTATTTAGGGAATGTCTTATGGCCTAAGGGAACACACATGTCCATGATATTTTAGAGACAAATTTTATGATCTTAGACCCTATATTTTGTCTTTCAACTATTACATGGGCACCAAGAGCCATCCCCAATGCACCAATCCTCAATATGGTGACCATATATCACTTATAAGCTAAATATCCCCTACGTAGGCCAAGGAATAGGCCCAAAGAAACATCCTCATTGTTACAAATCTCAAAATGGCCACTATATCCCACTTACAAGAAAACAATTTCCCATATAGGGCTTGCATGTTGGCTTATGGTCCAATGCATGGCTCATGAACCCTAATGTCATGGACCATGGATACTATAGATTGTTTGGTGCTCTAGGGATGGTTCTCGTGTCCTAAGACATAATCAAGGGATAAAATTAATGGAGGGTGACCTTATGTTATATCATTTATATTTGTTACCCATGCATCATGTGTGAGGGCTTGAGAAACCACATAGGAAACATACAAAGAATATTTGTCTTATGAAAAAGATATGGTATTATCCATTTTGAGTTTTGTCATATAGATTGTTCTTATAGACTACACTCTATTGCACCATATAATACCTACATAAGTAATCATTGTTCTAACACAACTAAATTTGAACCTAAAATCTGAAGGCATCCTCTGACGTCACCAAAAAAATTCTCCTTGACGTTAGATAAAATTGAAATTTTCTTATTTTTTTTCAAATTGTCCCCGACGATCGTCATGCGTTAAGATATAAGAGATAAGAATATTGAAATCTACCAATATCCTACCAAAGAAACATTCCTTGCAGAGATAAGAGTCTTGAAATCTATCGATATCCTACCAATCAAATGATGCTTGGGCCATAAGGGCTTGTCAAAGTTCATTTGCTAGCTAAGTCAGTTCAGAATTTTCATGTGACATAGCATTATCATTCAATAGTAAAATTGTTACATTTCATTTTCATGCATCATGTGTGAGGGATTGAGCCACCACAAAGGAAACATACAAAAAATATTTGTCTTATGAACAATATAGGGTACTATCCATTTTGAGGTTTGGCATAGATATTGTTCTTATCGACTACACTACATTGCACCATATAATCCCTACATAATCCCTACAATCCTTGAAAACCATGTAGCATCATTTAAAGACACATGCACGACCTATAAGCTCCATTCACAGGTCATTATTTCCCATGTCTAGTCCTAATACAATGTATTTTAGTTGTTTATTTTAAAATTGGTTCAAGACGCATGTCCCTGCATCTAGTACTGCAAGGGCATGCAATAAAATAAAAAAATAAGAACTTGATAAATTGCACAAGCTTCATTAGTTATGTCGTGTCCTTTTTTTTTTCTTTCATCTAAGTACTTTTTTTCTCCATAAATAATATTAGTACAAAATCATTATTTAAATACAAAATTCCATCAATCATCTTCTTCTTGCCAACAAACTCATGGGATAAAGTCCCATGTTTTCGAATAATTTTGACGAAGATGCTATAAAAATGAAGAACATCATGTTCATTGAAACTTCGTTGCTACAATACTATGACAACAATGATGACATTTACGATGATGTCATTTATTGATCATTCCAGGTATATTGCTCATTCATGAGGCCAAAAACATATTAGCTCATGCATATTTTGACCTTATTGCAACACTCATTGCATTAAGGTATCTTATTTTAACTATGTATTTCTCCACAAAAGAGAGAGAGAATTAACCTATGGTAGTCAATTTTCTTTTAAAAGAGATTAATAATAGTTTATACTTGAATTTTTAATGACCCAATTCTTCGGTGATGGGGGTTCATAACCATATAACGCTTTAAATTGGGTAATTTTGGAGGTAGAGTAATACATAATATCATACCAATATTTCATTAGATGAAACCACCTCATCCATTTCCTTTGTTTATCCCATGTGTACATTTGAAGATACACCCTCCTCCAAGCACTTATAAACTACCTTTGTTTAATGGTGATAGGCACTAGGCTTGTTGTTTGATTGTCGAATTTTTTGTGAGATTCATATTTGAGTCCGTAAACCCTCCCATTCCATCAATGCATGCATCTAGTATAACCATGTCAATGCATGATTATTCGCACAAGCTTCAAGTTTTTTAAGTATTTTTTTTTTCTCTCATCTAAGTACTCTTTTCCTCCATAAAGAATATTAGTATGAAATCATTCTTTAAATATGAAATCTCATCTATCCCCTTCTTCTTTCCATAGCCAAAATCATGGGCCTAATTGACATGTTGTTGGTTTTGAATGACACAGGCGATGCATATAAAGAGTGGTTGTGTGAGTGATATTTGAGTCTGGAAACCCTCCCATATCATCAAGGCATGTGAACAATCTATCCATGTCAAATATCGGTGCATACAAAAAAAATTTGAAAAAAATTCAACGTTGGCTCCATTCATAGGTCACTGTTGCCCATCATGTACTCCATCCCTAGTACAATGTATTTTAATAGATTTTTCCTTTAAAATTTGACCGAGAAAATTAAAACGAAATGAGGACGAGATGGGTCGATATATAGAGTGGGTGTGAGTAATATTTGAGTTTGGAAACCCTTCCATATCGTCAAGTCATGCGAACAGTCTATCCATGTCAAATTTCAGTGCATATAGAAACATTTTGAAAGAATTTCAGTGTTGGCCTCATTCACAGGTTACTGTTTCCTATCATGTACTCTATCCCTAGTACATTGTATTTTAGTTGTTTCCTTTAAAATACGACTGAGATGCATGTCCCCGCATATACTAGTACTCTAAAGGCATGCAATAACGTTGATAAAGAAGTACTTGATTAATCACACATGCTTCAAGTTATTGTATGTCTTTGTGTTTTTCTCTCATCTAAGAAATCTTTTGCTCCATAAAGAATATTTGTACGAAATAATTATTTAAATATGAAATCTCATCTATTGCCTTCTTCTCGCCAAGACCAAAACCATGGGACTAATTGGCATTATGTTTGTTTTGAATGACACATAAGATGAATATAAAGAGTGGGTGTGTGAGTGATATTTGGGTCTGGAAACCCTCCCATATCATCAAGGCATACAAACAGTCTATCAATGTCAAATCTTGGTGCATGCAAAAACATTTTGAAAAAATATCAACGTTGGCCCCATTCACAGGTCATTGTTGCCCATCATGTACTCTAGCCCTAGTACAATGTCTTTTAAAAGTTGTTTCCTTTAAAATTTGATTGAGAAAATTAAAATGAAATGAGGATGAGATGGGTCGATGTATAGAGTGGGTGTGAGTAATATTTGAGTTTGGAAACCTTTCCATATCATCAAGGGATGAAAAAGTCTATCCAAGTCAATTTTAAGTGCATACAGAAACATTTTGAAATAATTTCAATGTTGGCCCCATTCATAGGTTATTGTTGCCCATCATGTACTCATCTAGCCCTAGTACAATGTAATTTAGTTGTTTCCTTTAAAATACGACCAAGATGCACGTTCCCGCATCTAGTGCTACAAAGGCATGCAATAACATTGATAAAGAAGTAATCAAGCTTCAAGTTATTTTATGTCTTTGTTTTCTTCTCTCATCTAAAAACTATTTTTCTCCATAAAGAATATTAGTATGAAATCATTATTTAAATACGAAATCTCATCTATCACCTTCTTCTCACCATGACCAAAATCATGGGACTAATTGGCATGATGTTGGTTTTGAACGACACAAACGATGAATATAAAGAGTGGGTGTGTGAGTGATATTTGAGTCTCAAAACCCTCCCATATCGCCAAGGATACAAATAGTCTATCCATGTCAAATATCGGTGCATATAGAAAAAGTTTGAAAAAATATCAACGTTGGCCCCATTCACAAGTCACCGTTTCCCATCATGTACTCTAGCCCTAGTACAATGTCTTTTAATAGTCGTTTCCTTTAAAATTTGACCGAGAAAATTAACATGAAACAAGGACGAGATGGGTTGATATATAAAGTGGGTGTGTGAGTAATATTTGAGTATGGAAACCCTTCCATATCATCAAGGCATGTGAATAGTCTATCGATGTCAAATTTCAGTGCATACAAAAACATTTTGAAAGAATTTCAATGTTGGTCCCATTCACAGGCTATTGTTTCCCATCATGTACTGATCTAGACCTAGTACAATGTATTTTAGTTGTTTCCTTTAAAATACGTCCGAGATTCACATCCCCACATCTACTAGTACGACAACGACATGCAATAACGTTGATAAAGACGTACTTGATTAATCACACAAGCTTCAAGTTATTTTATGTCTTTATTTTTTTCTCTCATCTAAAAACTCTTTTTTTCCATAAAGAATATTAGTATGAAATCATTATTTAAATATGAAATATCATCTATCACCTTCTTCTCGCCACGACCAAAATCATGGGCCTAATTGCCATGATGTTGGTTTTCAATGACACAAACGATGAATATAAAGAGTGGGTGTTTGAGTGATATTTGATTTTGGAAACCCTCCCATATTGTCAAGGCATACAAACAGTCTATCTATGTCAAATATCGGTGCATACAAAAACATTTTGAAAAAATTTCAACATTGGCCCCATTCATAGGTCATTGTTGCCCATCATGTACTCTAGCCCTAGTACAATGTCTTTATTAGTTGTTTCCTTTAAAAATCGAATAAGAAAATTAAAAATAAACGAGGAAGAGATGGGTCGATATATAGAGTGGGTGTGTGAGTAATATTTGAGTCTAGAAACCCTTCCATATTGTCAAGGCATGCGAACAATCTATCCATGTCAAATTTAAGTGCATACAAAAACATTTTGAAAGAATTTCGACGTTGGCCCCATTCACAGGTTACTGTTTCCCATCATGTACTCTATCCCTAATACAATGATATTTAGTTGTTTCCTTTAAAATATGATCGAGACGCATGACGTCCGCGCATCTAGTACTGCAAGGGAATGCAATAATGTCGATAAAGAAGTACTTGATTAATCACACAACCTTCAATATCAATTATTTCTTGTCTTTGTTTTTTTCTCTCATCTAAGTACTCTTTTGCTCCATAAAGAATATTAGTACAAAATCATTATTTAAATACGAAATCTCATCTATTGTGTTCTTCTCGCCACGACCAAAATCATGGGCCTAATTGGCATGATGTTGGTTTTGAACGACAAGGTCGATAAATATAAAGAGTGGGTGTGTGAGTGATATTTGAGTCTGGAAACCCTCCATATCATCAAGACATACAAACAGTCTATCCATGTCAAATTTTGGTGCATACAGAAACATTTTGAAAAAAATTCAACGTTGGCCCCAGTCACAGGTCATTGTTGCCCATCATGTACTCTATCCCTAGTACAATGTCTTTAAATACCTTTTTCCTTTAAAATTTGACTGAGAAAATTAAAATGAAATAAGGATGAGATGGGTCGATATATAGAGTGGGTGTTTGAGTAATATTTGAGTCTGGAAACCCTTACATATCGTCAAGGAATGCGAACTGTCTATCCATGTCAAATTCCATTGCATACATAAACATTTTGAAAGAATTTCAATGTTGGCCCCATTCACAGGTTACTAATTCCCATCATTTACTCTATTCCCTTACAATGTACAATGTTGTTTCCTTTAAAATGTGATCGAGACACATGACATCCCCACATATAGTATTGTAAGGGAATGTAATAACGTTGATAAAGAAGTACTTGATTAATCCCACAAGCTTCAATATCATTTATTTATTGTCTTTGTATTTTTCTCTTATATAAGTACTATTTTTCTCCATAAAGAATATTAGTACAAAATCATTATTTAAATACAAAATCTCATGGGTTGATATATAGAGTGAGTTTGTGAGTTATCTTTGAGTATAAAGGTGAATGAATGAAATTCTCTTGGTTTCGTGAATAATTTATTCTCTACTAAACAAGGCCAACCACATGAAGGTGGAATATCATATAGCCCCTCCCCCCCTCACATCACTCTCAATTCCCCAATACCCAATCTATAAAAAATAAAATAAACAAAAGCAACATAGTTATCATGCATAGAAACTACCAAAACAAAAATGAAATAAAACTTAAAAACATGTAATTAATCCACATAAAAAATTATTTAAAGAGAATAATTCATACAAATTAAAATATATAGTTAAGTATCTCATCCAACACAACATTTGTATCATCCTTCTTCTATATCTTCTTCTTGATCATCCAACTCGACATCTGCATCAACATCCGGTTTAGAAACAATGTTGAAAGGATTGATGATATCATCATCGTCATCAATGCCATTTTCAAGCATATCTTCATCGATATCATCATCAAGAACTAGTGCATTGTCTCCTATGCTTGGTTCATATTCTCCATTTTATTCATATGTCGACCCATATTATTCCTACTCTAGCTCTACATAATCTTGTTCATCTACAACATACTTTAATGGCCTTCCTCTTGGATCATATCTCACAACAAATGACCAATCCCTCTTACCTGGAACCTTTGAGTAAAAGACTTGTTCACATTGACATGGAAAAACATAGCGGTCATTTTCTTTTTCAAAAATCGTTGTTTTAATCATCGAAAATCCATTGGCATGTTGAATAACGGTTCTTTCCTCATCATGTTCATGCATTTGTAACTTATACCGTTTGACATCGAAGAAAACTAATTTGAAGGAACTAAAGTCACACTCAATTATATCATTCAAAAAATCATAGTATCTATTTTCATATTCTCGAGGATATCTGTCACTCCTAGAGGAAACATTAGTGACCTGAAATACTACAATTATCCCACTATCAGAAGTTTTATTGTTTTCATCCAATTTTTTGATGCGAAATTTACAACCATTTCACCACATAGCCTTGTGGTGTTTCAACTGCAATATGAAAAACATGTAAAAGATGCATTGTCAATTAATAATAAACAAATTTATATAACTTGCAAAGTATAATATGAAAAAAACACAGCTACGATCGCATTATTATAATATAAATAACTGAATAAAATGGGTGAATTTTCTTTCCTTTCCATTTTTCAAACAATATGCTAAATCTATTTCCCTCTACATAACATTGGAATCTCCATTATGATGAGCTTCTCTAACCAATTCAGACAGTTATTTCCATGATAACCTACTTCCATGATGTTGTTTACATCTATCAATCCATAGATTCATCTAGTCAAGATTGTTTTCAATGTATACATGTAATGCATCCTAATCTTGAGCAATTGATTGATCAAAAAATCAAAATTCACCAATATTAAATATTATTTATAACCATGGTAAATATTAATAAATGATGAAAGAATAAATATTACATGAGTATGATAATATACACAAAAGAACAAAAAATTATATTTATTACAAATATCCACAATTTAAATATTACCTCTCACTTTCTTCATTGTACCTTTCCCCAACAATTGCTCCCCTTCAAATTTTTTGATGGAGTTCACATCCCAAATGAAATCCACTACATGCATAGCTTGTGCTATTAATTTAGGAAGATATTGAATAATATATAGCATGGATTCATATACCATATATCCCTCCACCATAGAACCATCAGGATGTGCTCTTTGTCTAACAAAATCCTGCAATTATTTCAAGTGCCTCCCCACCATCCACATTGACCTTGTCTGTACAGGTCCACACATTTCAATCTCCTCAACTTGGTGTATGTGTAATGACCCTGTTCATTACGACTACAAGCGACGCAAGCAAGTGCAATTTCTTTTTGTTTGACACAAGAAGGAAACAATGAAAATAGTTAAACAACACAACTTGACAATGAACACAACACACATAGATAAGGAAATAGACAACAACGACTCAACACACTAGCATGTCACAGAATTGGAAAAAACATGTGATAACCAAAAGATAGATAGAAACAACTACCCACCCGACACAAGCAAGACAATGCTTACAAGCTAAAGGACAACATCAACAACTCGATACATCGACTTCGATGCCTAGTAACTAGAAACCTATACTGTGCGCAAAACCAAATGCATTAAGGCATTATATAACCCAGTACCAACATCAATTAAAATGATCAATACTCCCACAACGGGAAGCACAAGACTCTGACCATGTTATCATTCACATCTATCCATCAAGGTGCCCAATGATTCTAACTTAAGGATTCATGTTGTCGGTGTGACAAGCGCACAAGAATCCAAAGTGAAAACAACATCTAACCCTTTAACCCAAGCAAAATTCAGTGCTCTAGGAGATCGAATTAACTGTTAAAAACATGAAAGCTATACAACAACACCCAATCAAGAGTTAACAAGACGCAAGGGGATGTCATCCATTAACTAAATTGTGCAACTAGCCGACGGATTTATTTCTTTCTTAAGAGGCACTTTTTATCAACGAAGTCTCCCACACTGTAAAACAGAGATAATTTGTGTAATATCTATAAAATTCGTGTGTGGGCATTTTCTATTTTACTTCTCTATATAGTGGAAGTAATATTCGAGTGTTTTCTTAACCATATATATATGGAGAGAAAAGAGTTATATAAAGAGAAAAGAGTTAGACAATTAATGATAGGTCAAAGGAAAACTTGCATCTCACGATGAAACTCTAGAAATAATTGAAGAACTCAATGGTCATATCTCACAATATGTTCATCAACTTTTGTGAACACTTATCAACATCTGTACTATGAAATTTTAGTTTTACATATAAAGTTAATTGTTTTTTAAATGTGAAAAGAGAAATGAAAGTGTAATGAAATATCACATTACACCTTTTTAAAATTTTGTACGAAAAGGAGATACATTAGCATATAATACAAAATACAAGCAATTAATCGTTGACATAAAAAAAAATATAATTACAGGACTGATATAAGTAAAACTTTAATATAATTACAGAACTGAATCAATTACAGAATTAAAACGTTGATAGAAATAAAACGATGATATGATTAAAATGTTTATATAATTACAAAATTGATTTAATTACATAATTGCTATCAAAACGTTGATAGAAATTGAAACGTTGAAATATAGAAACGACACACACAAATACCAAATTGTTATTCACCTACCAAAAACACTGACAATCACATGCAAACATTGTATTCTCATAATGTTGTCATTAATATAAAAACGTTGACATTAAAATAAAAATGTTGTCTATCCTTCACAGGTAAAAACATTGACATTAATATAAAAAAGATGACATTAATATAAAAACGTCATCCATTAATGCATATAAAAATCATTGTGTAAATATCCATAAGATCCATAATTATATGGTAAATAAATATCTCTGTGTAAATACATCGTTGTGTAATAACAATCATGGATGAATATCAATAATATATCGTTGTGTAATTATATTGTTGTGTAATAAAAATTATGTGTCGATGTTGTGTAATGCGCCACAAAAATCATTGTGTATCTTCTCTTTAAAATGCCAAGAAATATCCTTGTGTAATGTGATATTGTAGTGTATCAAACGGCAAGAAAAATCGTTGTGTAATAACCGTAAGGATCCAAAACTAAGGAATAGTAAAATCCAAACCAGAGGGCTATGTAAAAGCTGGTGGAAGGATGTGTAAAACACCAAGAAAAATGTGGTGTAGATTATGTGTACTGTGCCAAGGAAATCATGGCGCGAATGTTGGGTAAAGTGCCAAGTAATTAGCTATCTAAAGAGAAAATCCCAGTGAAAAAATTTCACAGTGGTAAGTAATATAATGTAGAGATTTTTCCAACCAAGCGTTGGAATTTATCATGAAAATCACAAAGATTATACCAATCAAAGTACTGGGTAATATGCCAAGAAATCGCATAGATAAAGTGCAAAGATAATAAAAAAAAAACACAGAGACTAATCGATCAGAGATGAATCAACAAAAAAGCAGAGATACTCAACACAAGAAAGTGCAAGACTAATCATTCGACAATGGATCAATCAAGATGCATAGATACTCATTCACAAGAAGGCACAAGGAATTGAGATTAATCATAGGAGAAAAATGTAGAGATAAGTAAGGGTTGATAACTAGGTGAAATTTATCCTTCTCTTATTATCCATGCACTGGAAAGTAGGGCATTTGAATCTATAGGTATTTAAACACCGTAGTGACGATCGTCGATTCATCTCATGGATGACTCTTCAGGACCGGACTAATAACTAAAGGGATAAGGGCCAGAAGATAAAAACTCAGTTTTTCTTCGCATTAATCAATAAAAACAAACACAGAGAATTCATTGCAATCAGAGGTTGGGTTCTCCACGATAAATCAATTTAGAATACAGTGAGCAAGGGGATTCCAAATACCGTAGGAAGGCGGGTGAAAGGAAACTCATGGCGTTGAAATCTTCAACCGAGCACAAAACAATAACATGTGTAAAATTAAATCTCATTGCAAGTAATGAGTTTAATAGACGTACCTTAGCCAAACGTGAATGCTCCGAAGTTGTTGTCTCGTGCGCACTCCATCCAACTCCCGCTTGCCAACCGATGTGACCTCACCGATACCTCCCAGCCAATGCTAGGCGTACTCTTCTTCCTCTGAGCTCCCCGAGCCACAAAGGGACCATGCACATGATGCCAGAGAACTGATAGCACCCAGATCACCTCATAAGGTCGATCTACCATTCGTTACCCGAGCTGGGTATCCCAACTCCCACAAGAGAAAGTTCAATCAAGGTAAAAATTCAACAGTGTAACGTTACACAAAAAGATGAGATCCATACTCCTCCTCCTCCATCCTTTTTATAGAGTTTTCAAGTAATTAGTTTCCAAAAATCTCATTAAATTCCTTTTTCAGTTAATTAATTTTGAAAAACCTCCCCCGTACACATGTCACCCATCCCCTAGTTGTACCAAAAAATCAATTTTATTAATTAATTAAATATTCCTATTTCCCAATATTCTCTTACAAATCTTAAATGAATTATGCCTTACTTAATTCCTAGTTGAGTTCATAATTAGCAAGTTTCCAAGGCAAGATTCCTTACTAAGTTAGACATTCAGATTTTTCTTTATGTTTCCCCTTTTCTTTAACTTTCCCCTTTTTCCTTAAGTTTCCTATTTCTTTTAAGTTTCCCTCTTGTTTCTTGTTAACTAAAAATAAATTTAGCAAGTGTAGAAAAAAAATAACATTTACCCTTTTTCTTCTTTAATTAAAATTAATTTAGCAAGTGTAGATCAAACAACCATTTACCCTCTTTTCTTTTTAACTAAAAATTAAATTAGCACATGTAGATAAAACAACCATTTCCCTTTTTAAAATTTTAATCCTCCATTATAATTTTGAATTTAATAAATTAATTTGAATTTCTTACCCCACTTCTTATTACATGTTTGTTTATTGTTATTATTTTTTGACCACATGTTCTACTTAGACCTAGGTTTTAATTTCACTAGGCTCATCGACATTTTTATTAGGGAAAATTGTTTTTAAATATTACTGATCACATCATTCATTTTAAGGCCAACTAGGTTTATTCACTTACCCATTGAGATCATGACGTTCCCTTCACAACACACTACGTGATCCAAGGGTGCCACTCACCTCTTTCTGTTTTCCTTGTGTGACGTTCCCTTCAGGATGCACTACTTTCTCCAAGGATGCTACTCGCTTCTTTCTATTTTCCTTGTACGACATTCCCTTCAGGACGCACTACGTTCTCCAAGGGTTCCACTCACGTCTTTACTGACTTCGTTAGACTTCAAAAATGCCTGGAGTCAATAATCCGCGAGATGATCTTGTGGGAGACTAAGGGCCTCTAATAAATAAGGCCCCTCCCTTATTGCACGCCCCTTAGAATCATCATGAGCAACTGTCACAGTCTTCCCTCATGGCATCATGTGTCTTCTCGAACTAGGTAATCGTTAGCCTATAGTTCGAGCCACGACGAGAGTGCTAGTAGGCTGTGGCAGGGCCGTTGCCACACCTCTCCCTCAAAGTCTCTCGTTGTCGTGCATGACCCCTCTATTCCACATGTGAGTCTGGTCGACAAGCTATTGTCAGCCTACATCCATCAATGAATCATGTCAGCAATAATAATCAATCATCATACCATCTAATCATATGTACATGTGTCACATAAATAACATTCATACCCAAATATCCACTCCATGAATCGATCCAAAGTCCAAGGGGTTTCATAGATATCTCTGCATCCTCAATGTCCAAAGTCCTTCACACACAGGAGAACACAGTCAATAGCACATGTCTATGTGAATATAACAAATTAACATATCATCAATCGATAATGTCTCGTAATCATAATCAAACAACCAATAGTATAATAATTCAGATCACTTGCAAGCAAGTGCTCTCAAAGAATAAGTTTTCTTAGTGTGTGCAAGAGAGGGATGTTACATACACCCGCTCATGTTTTAAAATTCATCCCAAAGTTTCACAGTATATAAGTACCGAAATAAAGTGTATCACAGTTTCATAAGTCTATATATCAACATAAATGGAAACTTCTAGCACATATCATATGCGTCCTCCCAGGTCGTAGAGTGCAGACTATAGTTGTCCCATTGGACCTTGACCTGATCTATTTTTTGACGTCATAGATGTCAAATGTGATGGTCTAGGATGTAGACTGGCTCAGACGTGAGTGCACTCTCATTCGATACCTGCAAGGTAATCAAGTCAAAACATGTGTAGGATCACTAACATAATGTCTCAAACAGAGATTTGAAAGACATCGTGCATATGCCTCAAGGATCGGGAAAGGATAGTCAATAGGCTATGATCTTCTCTTTTCCACAATATTGCAGGGTCCCATGAACCTAGGAGATAGTTTATCACCTTTTCCAAACTTGATCGAACTCTTATGCAATTTCACCCACAAGAATACTTGATTTCCAACATCGTAACTACGGTCGACACAATGTGCATCGACATAAATCTTCTTTCGATCTTGTACTTCCTTGATCCTTTGTCTTATATTTTTCATTTGATCTTCCATTTCTTGGATTGCTTCCAGTCCCACAAGGATCCTATCCTCAAGACGATCCCAAATCAAGGAGTTTGACACAATCTCCCGTAAATAAAATCAAAAGACGCCATATTAATGGTGCTTTGATAACTATCATTATATGCAAATTTTACCAGTGGTAAGAATTCCTCCCAAAACTTATGTTGGTCCATCACGTACATGTGCAACATGTCCTCCAAGATTTATTTTTTTTGTTCAGTCTGCCCGTCTGTCTCCGGGTGATACGTGGTACTAAAGTTAAGTTGGGTTCCCAAGGCATCTTGGAAACTAGTCCAAAATAATCGAGCAAACACCGATCCTCGATCGGATATAATCCTCTTAGGCACGCCATGCAGTCTCACCATCTCACTGATGAAAAATCTAGCTATGTCAGGTTCCGGATATGTCATACTCAGAGGAATAAAGTGAGCACTCTTCATCAGAGTGTCGACTACAACAATAATCGAGTCATGTCTCCTTGTCGTCAGTGGAAATCCAACAATGAAATCCATCGAAATGACCTCCCATTTTGATTCTGGAATAGCGTGTGGTTGTGGTAATCCTGCTGGATGTCTATGTTTAGCCTTCACCTATTGACATTCTAGACATATTTCCATGTAGTTGACTATGTCTACCTTCATTCCTTTCCAGAAGAATAAGGGATTAAGGTATTCCCTCACCTTCGTGACTCCCGGGTGAGCCATGTACACTGCTCTGTGAGCCTCGTTTAGGATCAAAATCCTCAACTCATTGTTGTGTGATATGTAAATTTGAATTTTAAATCTCAAAAGTCCATCGTTGTCCATAGTAAATCCTTCAAATTTTGTACCACTATTATGTTTTGTCTGATAAAATCCTTGACCTCTTTGTACTAGTCATTGTCATGTTGTAAAGTTATAATATTTTCACGTAGATTTTTCTGAAGAGGAATTACCGAAAGATGCGTGGTCTTCGACTCAATGCATCCGCCACTCTATTCAATGTCCCTTTTATGTAAGTAATATCGAATCGCACTCCCTAATCAATTCTGACTAGCGTCGTGGTCACACGTTCAAGTCACTTTGCGTAAAGATGTGTTGTAGTCCACTGTGGTCCATTTTTAGTTCAAATTTTTGTCCAATAAGGTAGTATCTCCAAACTCTCAAGGCATAAACAATGGCTAACAACTCCAAATTGTGTGTCACATAGTTCTCCTCATGCCTTCTCAACTTCCTCAAGATGTAAGCGATCACTCGACCATCTTGCATCAAGACTCCACCTAAGCCTTCCTTGGATGCATCAGTGCATACTAAGAATTCTGCATCTAGGTATTGGACCTTTAGTATCGACATTGTTTTCAACAACTCCTTGAGCCTTTGAAATGTTTCCTCACATTTCTCAGTCCAAACAAACTTCTATTTCTTCTTCTGCAATTTCGTAATCAGATTTGCTATCTTTGAGAAACCCTCGATGAACCGTCGATAGTATCCCACTAAACCCATGAAGCTACGCACTTCTAGGACATTCGTTGGTGCAGGCCATTCCATAATAGCCTCGAAATTTGATGGATCCACTACGATACCTTCACCGGAGATGACATGCCCTAAGTAGTGAATCTTCGATTAATAAAACAAGCATTTAGACAATTTCCCATACAATTTTTTTTTCTTGCAAACACTATATCACTAAGCGCAAGTGCTTTTCAAGGTCCTCCATCGTTCGAGAGTAAATCAAAATATCTTCAATGAATACTTGAATGAACTTTTCCAAGTAGTTGCGAAACACCCCGTTCATTAAACTCATAAATACCCTAGGGAAGGTTGTCAGTACAAAAGGTAAAATAATAAACTTATAATGTTTAAACCTCATCTTAAAAGAGATCTTAGGGATGTCGTCCTCCTTGATTTGTAACTGGTGATAGCCTGATCTCAACTCGATCCTTGAAAACACCATTGCGCCTTTCATCTAATCAAATAGATCATCAATCCTTGGCAAGGGATATTGATTCTTGATCGTTGCCTTGTTCAATTGATGGTAGTCAATGTAGAGTCTCCATGACCCATCTTTCTTTTGTATGAAAATAACATACGCAACCCATGGTGACACACTTGGACGTATAAGTCCCAGGTCCAACAACTCCTTCAGTTTCATTCTCAACTTCTGTAACTCTGGGGTCAACATCTGATAAGGCGTTCTTGCTATCATTTCAATCCCCAGTTTTAGGTCTATGGTAAATTCCAACTCCCTCACTGGCAGCATTCGAGGTAACTCCTCAAGGAATATGTCTGCAAAATCTCTCACCACCAGAAGGTGTTCTAGACCTTCTGCTACTCTCTTCTTGTTCAATGCAAGGATCAAATAAATCTTACATCCCTTACGCATTCTCTTTCGTAGTTGCAAGGAAGATATGAACCTTAGGGAGACTCCCTGGTTCTGACCTACAATCACTCGTCCCTATCCCTTGTCATCGATCAAACTCAACCATTTCATCTTACAGTTGAGAAACGCCTCATGCAATTCCAACTAGTCCATATTGATAATGGTGTCATAAGATCCTAAGGTCGTGACATACAGGTTGGCCCTAGTGACAAACTATCCTAGTTAAGGCTACGACCTTTAACCTTCCCTCCAACCTTTTGTTTGGCTCCCAAATCTATTTCTACAATGGTAAAATCATCCTCTTCGACTGCCTTTACCTTAATTATTTTTGGCACTGCACCAGATATGAAACTCTCGGTAGCCCCAAGATCTATCAAAATACCAAGGGTCTGGTTAGCGATAGTACCTGACGTCTCAAGCACACTAGACTAGTGCTCTCCCTAGAGGTTATTCACCGTTGAATGAATCCAATGGGCCTTGCCCAAATCTCCCATGGTTGTGGGTCTGACTAATCTAGATTCTCTAGTCCTCTCCCAGAACCATTCCTCGAATAGTTCTCATGATACGTCTTCGATTTCCATGTTCAAATGCAGCATGAGCGTCTTCCACCATAGAATATCTCTCCCCTTTAGTCGAAAGACTGAAAAGTAGACCTTCATGTTAGAGGTAGTGGTGAAGTGCAAAGCACATTGCCATATTCTCCAACCATGGCTCGATGACTGAGTTGTCCACGACACTCATGGACTTGAGAACTTATCCCTCTTGAGTTCTCAGTGAAAGCTAACGGTACTAGTCGGGGCATGTTGTGGACCCTCAGGGATATAGGCGCCCTGGCACCATCTTAGTACAGATAGTGGATCAAGGGCTCTGAAATTCCCTGAAAGGAGATTATTAGGCCATCATCATCCATTACAACAATCGAATCCAGCGCAAGGACTTGTTCCTCCCCTTGGGAGTTGGACTCTGAGGGCATGGGCACTTTTGGAGGTGTCACACCTCCTTCCACGGCACCACATTGCGAATGTTAAGAACCAACACCAGATCTAAAGATATAATAAACACAATTACTGAATACACAATAGATCCACAAAGCAATATAGAAGAAACCACACAATATTATTATCAAACCCTTGAGGTAGGGAAACACCATACAATGGATCCTATTATGGAAGGGATCCTCTCCTGATCACTTGCCTCTTCGAGGGGGCATCCTCCTATTGAGCTATCACTCCAAACACAATACTTCTCTTCATATCTCATTACATTGCTTGACCCCTTTATATAGTGCTACTATCACCTAAGAACATTCTAGAGGAGGAA